>VWYI01009514.1:0-29322 GCA_013399455.1 Anthoscopus minutus
AGCTTAAAATGAACCTTACCCATTTGGGCTTGGTTATTTTTTTCTATTGCATCCATTGATTTTGACATCTCTTTAAGATAGTTCATTTCTATAGCACAGATACTTGGAGTTTTAGCAGATTTAATGAAGTTTCTTAACAGTTCCTGAAGTCCTTTGGACTAATTCACACAAAGAAATTCTGAGGATACAAAGACAGATGAATCTACAATTTCAGCTAAAACAAGCAAATATTCCCTCCCACGTGGATCCTCCCCCTTCTTTCATCTCATCTTTCCTCTTCCCCTGCCCTGAAGTATCTTTAGTCATCATTTTGTCTGTCTATAATTCCCTTAACACCTGTACTACATTTACAAAAATAAAAGTAAAAATAATCAGCTCTAACTCAGAAGGCACAAAAAGAGAATCAAAGAGCAGCTGAACACTCCCCATGGATTTTGATGGGGGTGGTGGGGTACGATCTGAGTTCTCAACTTTATCCATTACCACAGTGTCTTTGATAGTCTTATGACTGTAGAGAAGGAAAAAAAGATTTTATCATTAAAAGAATGGATTTATGCAAAGATTAAGAGGAAATATGCATCTACAGCTCTATGCAAAATATTCTCCTTTATATTCTCTCTGTTGACCTAGAAAAGTGACTTTGAAATCGAAGATTCATCTTTGTAAATTATGATCTAGGTGCTTTTTAGGCCTTTTACTGGTTTAAGTTCTGAGTTTGCCTGCAGCAAAATATGGAAGAAGACTCCTATATATTCAAATGTTTTCCTCTGTGTTAAAGAGATAACTCTCTCCCAATATCATTTACAAACCAAAATTTCATAGACAAATTCTGGTGCAGCAATGTTTGCTATTGACTATGCTCCCTAGACTTAAAAATCCACAAAATAAAATTAAATTAAGGAAATCTACAACACAGCCAAAATTCCCACTCCTTGAAGATATCCACTTCCAGAAACATCTCAAGAGCAACAAATCAAAGCTCTTAAAGACCAAGTTTTAATAATTGCCAACAGTCTCAGGTTTGAACTTATAGCTATTTCTGTATTCTTATCTTTCCATAACCTTGACTCACTTCCTCCCTAAGGACTAGTTCAATTTTTAAATTTCATTTTATTTTTGTAAATCCCTTCCCAGTTAAGTCCTTTCCTAACTCCTCACCAGAGGTTCCTGACTCCCTTGCCTTTGGTAAATCTATGAAGTGCTGAATTTTTCAGCTGTTCGAAATGTTTTTTCTGCTGCCATGAGGATTACACAAATACCAGAGGACTACCACCTTGCCTTATTTGTTGCATTTTTGCTCTAAATTGCCTGGGACATCATTTGGGAAGTTATTTATTCTCATAAAAAGAAAAAAATATTTAAACACAAAAGCCCAGTTGCAAAAAATCACTGGCTTTGGACAAAACCCTTTTGGACAAGACATAGGCATAAAATTTCCCTTACACTATGAAGAGGCTTATAATGAAGAGGAAACACTAAAATAAAGTCCTGCTTAATTTTAAACTCCTACTGTTGTCACTTGGCTCCTATTGATCTCTACTGGATAATTCTTATTTTATATCTACATTTAATACTTTTTCCTGTAAATTAATTATAAGTAGTATAAAGCTTCATGCCTTTAACAAACTTTTGGCAAAACTGTATTTTTGACTCACCTTTACTACTTAAAAAATTAATGAATGGCAGATGGAGTACCTCTTCTGATATTTTTAAGATCTAGAAATTTTTAGAATTAGTAAATAACTTCAGCAATGAGGCTCACAGTATCTTCCAAAAGGATCAAAATAACTTACTTGAAATTATGTTTAGGAACATTTCTATGTACATGGAAGTTTAGCAATGCAAAACAGTAGCATTTAGCAATATGACTAATTTGATTTTTCCCTTCTCTGCACTTGCAGATTGTTCCCTTCTCTATGCTTGCACAGAGGAGTGCACAACAGTTAAGACTGCAATAGTGGGACTGAAGTTGTTATTTTTCTTCAGTTTTTGCTCCCATCTTTGATAATTGTTCCTTCTTTCCCTTTTCCCTTCCTCAAGTATACATTTAAAATTCAACTATTTCACTATTCATGAACACCTCTAGGAAACACCCCCCTCTCCATAGCGTGGAGTTGCTGTTTGACTGTTTATAGGTTGTATTCATGATATTCTAAAGCCCTCACAGGACTCCTGATACCACTGACTGAGAACACAGCCAGAAAAGGGTAATCCACACAAGAATCAGAAATTTTAACATAACCCTAGCGGTTTAGTATGTGTTTGTAAATTTCTTAGAAAATAAACTAGATTATCTCTCCCATTGGGATGGAGGGGAAGCCATACAAGTATTGTTTAAGTAGAACTTCTTATCTACTATTTACCTATTTTATAAAAAATTAATTATGATAAAAGATTATGTTATATAAGACTACATTTCCCTTTAACATAGTATGATTCTATGAAAATAAAATTATTTGTGTGGCTTATCTGTTTTCTAGCATTTGATTTTTATGTATCAATAGAGACTTTCGATATTTTTCAAGGAATCATCAACTCCTAATAATACTCTAATTTTTACCCCCTAGCTGGAAGTACCTGTATTATCCCAATTCAAAAAAAGTTGAGATCAACAGTACTATAATTCAGGAATTCCATTAAGGAGATATAAGACAAAAGGTGAGTGAGTTGCTGCTAGTATCTATTAAAGTAGTGATGTTCATTTTGTTTTCCAAAAAAATTATAGCTGATACTTAAACTGACAATTCAGTATGGAAAATCAGCTCAACATGGAAAACTTCAACTAATAGAAGAAGTACTTACCTTGAACTTCAGCTTTCCTTATAATCTTGATTTCTTTTTGTTGTTTTGGTATCTAGTGGCTCCAGAAAGCAGCAGAATGAGAATTGCCTGTGTCCCTGTGAATGTCCAGAGCAAAGAGGTTAGTCTGTGATATATTAGTCTCTCTAATCTCTTCATATCCTCCCTGGCACAGCTGAGTATTTTGTGTAGCCCTTAATGCTGAACACAGACTGCAAAATCAGTGATTCCAACTCATCATAGCAGGAGAGTAATTCAATTCCACATTGTGTTTTATAACATAACCATCTTATATAAGGTTTCGCTTATCCAAGATATTTTTATTTAGAAACCCATTACTTTCAGAGCAAGAATACATCAGTGTTACACCTTACTTCATTATGGATTTTTTCAAATAGTCCTTTTTAATTTAGAAAACTGTCAGTAATATAATTAATTAAATTATAGGCAGCAGGGAACAAAAAGGACACAAAGCCTCGCCACTCCTGATCCAAAACCCATTTGCCACGTGCCCTACTCTCACACACACAAACCCAACTCTGGACAGCTGCCAGTTCATACGTACTTTTCCTGTCTGAGCTGGAGTCTTATAACTTGTAACCACCATTCCTCAAGCAAACTAATGGGCAAGGTGGAAAATCTCATTTAATTAGCAACATATTTGTGCAGACTGTTTTCTATCAGTGTAATATTTAAAAAAAAAAAAGTTTTAATGGCTATATAACTAATAATATGTTTGTTTTCTCCACAATAACTTCCCCAAATTACTTGTTAACTTCTGCAAATTCTTAAATGTATCAAAGGGGTAAAGATTTTTAATTATACTCTAATACTTCTTATTCACTTCATTTTTTCCCCATAATTCTGCGTTAGTAGAATTGAAAATAACAAACCCGAAGCATAACTGGAATGTGCTGACCTAGCATGATTTCTCCAGTACACCAAAGCAGATTACATCACACAGGGATTATAGATTAAGATTACTTTACTGATTCTGTGAATGTCTATGAAGACCTTAGGTTTTTTTTTCTTTACTGTAACTTTAACATTTGAGTGGGTTCATTTAGCGTCTCTTCACATATGTAGCTTCATCCGTGCATTTGCTATGTTTTAAGCAGAATAAAAATTAGCATGACAGCTGTTTGTCTGCTTCTACCAGCTGCCTGTGTGCACAGCCATAGCAGACATGACCTGTTCTAGATGGGTCTTAAGAAGCTCCTATAGAGAGAAAAGCAGACAGCACTGGAATAAAAGTCCCCAAGATAAGATTCAAATGAGATATCTTCTGTTTTCACTGTGACACAAAACTGTCCACATGCCCAGTCCCTAATCCTTTAGACACAGCTATTGATGAAATACCTCTAAAGCCTCACCCTGCTTTATACTATGTTTCACTATGTTTCAATACACTCGTATCTATGTATACCTGTAAAAAATAAAAACTTGCCCTGCAGACATGTGCAAGTAAACTATCCATTAATATATTAAAAATCCCATTTAGGTATTGTGAAAAGTCCTATAAAAATTTGTTATGTTTTCCCTGATCTCATAATCACGTGGTTGAAGCTCATCTTAGATCACTGCAATGTTGCAGTTGCAACTATTACGATGTTGGACTTATACTTTTGGTTTGCTTTAACTCCTGTACTGACCTGTGTATTCCACAGTCACATGCAAAATTATTCTAAAATTTATGTATTTTGGGCAAGGGAAATGTCCTGCTATCTGCAAGCAACAGTTTTTCCAAATCATGCACTGCATTCATTATCAATGTTATGTTTTAACAGAGTTCAGCAGAGTAATAGTGTGAAGAAAGTTTCTGATAGTCCATAATTATTCATGCCAGAAAATTGATTTGTTGTCTCCACTGACTGAAGCTATCAACTGTGGATTGAAAACCTAAAACTTCAGGTGACATGTTTTCACCTCAACAGTCTGCTGGCCAGTTCCTAAAGTTTATGCTGAAACTAGTAACTTTGAATTGGTTTTCAGGATCTGCTGATTGCCTGTCATGGAGTTTGTGCAAGGGGGTTTTATGCATTTTCCTTGACTCAGGTCTGGATCAATAGTGGAGTTCATCATGAGGGAACTGCCAGCTTGACACTCTGATTTGCGTGGTAGTGCTTGAGTCTGTCACGCTTTGCAATTTTCTTCAAGTCTCTCTTTTCACTGTAATGGCTGTAAGAGACCCCGAAGACAAGTAGTAAATGAAACTCCCAAATTAAAGAATCAAGAACTGAAAAATTAAGTTTCTATCTTCAGCTCAGAACCTCTGTTTAAAATTTTCAATTCCAATGTGCTTCTATTGTACATGAACATTTAAAAGGTGTCATTCATAAATGTTAATTGTGCAAACACAAAACAAATACCAAAATATTTCAGAATCACCATAAAATCTGTGTAATTTTGTCCAAGAACTTTAACTTCAAAATTAACATATCTGCTCTTTAAAATATGGATGAGAGCAGGACTAAACAGAAAATGATGAAATCTGTTACTATGAAACTTACTGACTTAGAGTACATCATATTAAGAGCTGTATCCTCACTTTTTAGACTATTTCCACCAGTTCTAAAAGGCCAGTTTTTTCCCTCACACTACACAGACCTTTATTTTCCGTTAAAAATATAACTATAACAATTATAAACGTAACTATAAATAATATTTTTTCTAGGAATTGCTTTGTTTATTTTCAATGCCATATACACCTGTGTGGGATGAACAGTATAAGTGCAAACAGATCAGGGGCCAGGAAGGGGCACTCCAGCCACCAGAACAGACTTTCCTGGCAGCCCAGGGAGGGAACAATGCCAGAGCAGATATCCACACTGCAGCCCACGGGGGCCCCAACACTGGAGCCAATGAATATTCCCTGAAGGAAGGACCTACACCAGAATAGGCTCCTGAAAAGAATTTAGCTGGCACTGTCATTACTGCTCCCATACTGGGTACTTTTTCCTGAAGGACCTATGGGGTTACCAAGGCTGTTCATTTTATAATTATATAAATTATAATTTGCATACATATATATATTCTCGTATAAAATTATACCTTTTAGCTCTAATATCCGTGGTGAGAGAAAACAGGAAGTTCTCTCAGGTATCTCGTATCTGAATACAAGTTTTCTGTTACTGATAGAAATATGAGCAGAAATTCTCTGTATGCAAACGTTGTCCCACATTATCTTGGTGTTTGTCTTAACCTTTCTGCAAAGTAATGTCTCTAGATACAGATAGAGGGAGAATACAAGGTTAGAGGCAACTGCTACTTTTCTGCATCAACATCTAAATAAATTCTTTCTAATCCAATTATTGCTTCACCTTCACAAGAAACAGCAATTATCCTTGCACTTGAACTACAGAAAATCTCAGTAACCACCTTAATTTCCATCTCATGTACGTCACCTCAGATGACATTTTCCTACTCTTCTGTGCTAGAGTGCTTTTGCAAGGAGGTGTTTTTTTTTCCTGAAAAGTAGGGGGTCGTTTGGCAGAAACAGCCTTTCAGAATAACCTTTAGCATTTTAAGGTTAGCTGTAATAAAATTGTTATATTACTTCGGCAGAAAACTGCAGAAACTGATACAAGTCTCTTTTGCAGACGTCTGAGGAACAGAAGCTATAGTTTCTTTTATTTATGCATAAAAGCAAAGGTCTCTTTCCACTAATGAATATCTCTCCTGACCAATGCTGCTTCTTTATGATGTTCCAAATAGCATATTAAAAATATAGTATTCATTGATAATCTCTTCCAAAGGTATCTTAGTTAATATAGCTCAACATTTAAAGTGTGGTATCTCCTTGCCAACATATAAAGAAATAAAACTGGTCGAAATATTTCAGAATTTTGATAATCAGAACACATGAAGTAAAATTTCACACCTCAACCACTTTAATGCCTTTAAGTGTCATATATTTTTAATTTAAATATCAATTCTCCATCTTTATTCTTAATTCAGCAAGACTGACTGACATGCATCCATTGAAGCTATAAAACATAGGGAATGAAATTGTTATCCTGTTAAAATTAAAATTAGTCTTTTTTTATAATTAACTTATGAGCATGCAGTATTTTTTCTGTTGCCACCTCATTTTAATCTTCCTTCTGCTTATTTAGAGTAGGAAGTATGTAATTATATAAGCATAATATGTATGTGATTAATCTAAGTGTTGAACTTTTGGAAAAAACATATTAAAGTTCATACCTTTTTAATTGGTTATTTCTATATTTCAAGCATCCATTCAGCTATAGAAATGACTTATACAAATAATTCAGAATTATAAAGACATCCATATTTATCTTTAAACATCCATCTGTAGTTTTATTCTTATGTCTCAATACTTGATCTTAAAAATCAGAAAAATGCCAACAGACATCACTGCAAATTTCAATGGTGCATGCCCTGTATCACCAAATACTTCCTAATTAATGGCAAAAATAGAAAACACAGACACTGTATGAGCTAGCAAAATAAGGCTGTTTAGACACATTCATTTCTCGTGCACTGAATCTCTTAACAATTAATTGGATTGACATCTTCCCTGAAGAGACACACCAGGAGGTAGCTTTTGAATTTGATAGAAGTCTATAACAGCAAATCATTGATCAGTGAATGATCCCACTGATTCCCTTTAGTCTTGCATCAAAACTTACAGTGTCTGAACATGATCATGGTTTGTGAGCCCTGGTACAGAGCCCAGCAACCATGGACTATCCCCATGCACTCAGTCTGTGGAAGGAGTTACAATTTATAAAGTGATAAAACACCAGATAATTCTTGTACAGGCTAAACTATTATTTTTACCTCTGAAGTACACAGGGATCTGTCCAGCAACCTTATAACCCCAGCCCTAAATGGAATCACACGATTTGCAGAAATTAATTATGAGCTAACTTCCACCATAGATTACAACACTTTGATGCCATGGGACTGCACCTGAAGAAATGAAGCTCAAATTGCAAAGAACGTTTATGCTCAGCCACAATCCTATTTCCTGCCCTCAAGCTTGAAGGTGGAACTTTGCCTTTTATACCTATATAAATCATATTTCTTCCATTGCCTGCAAGCTTGCTAGACATTTCCAGAAGCATAAACAGAAGCAAGCGAAAACAACTGCTTATTGCTCTAGCTGTTAGTGCAAATGTTTTTCCTCACTTCAAACACTTTAACTCCCAATTAATGAACTCTTAAAAGATTCCATTCTCTCTTCCCAAAAGAAAGAACATATTTATTGTATATTACTTATTGTAATACAGCTTTCATGGAAGTTTTCTTATAGTGGAAAAATTTTCTGTAAATGCAGTTTATTACTTTGTTCCTAATACTTCAGGCAAGTTCTTTTACCTGTGACTGTCAAATTCAATATGTCTTCTGTAAAAGTATACACTGAGTTATTCTCAGTCATGATTGGCTCCATTTCTTGCACAGTTCTCCTAATTTTACTATACTGTTATAAGCAAGAAATTTGGTTTGTCCCAAGGAAATACACTGAATATTCCAAGACAGAATTCAGAGATTTTTCTGACAAGTTCTGGAGAAAATATATTACTTTCTTCAGCTGTGGAGATAGAATGTTCCCAAACTCATTACTATTAATTGTGTTGTAGTTATAAGTGAGAAGAAAAGTAAGGTAATTTCTAGGGCTGTGTGGTCATCTGTGAGAACAGCAGGTTCAGTTCCTTAGCATTGATGAGAGAAATAATGATAAATGTTAAAAAAAAAGAGTCCCTTAGATTTCTACCCTTTAGAAAAGAATATAGATTTGACTGGGTCTCAAAAGTTCAGAAGATATTTTTGTCTGGTTGACTGTTGCTACATCCTTTTCTGCATAAACTTTGCCATGTTTTTCAACCTTTCCTCCAACTGAACTGTAATTTCTGGAAATATTGCTTTTAGTTAAACAATTCTCTAAAAAGGATGCCAAATGTACTATTGTTTTTATAAGAACATCAATCTGCTATATAATAAACACTGTTGGTGTGGAAGAGGAAAAACTAAATCTTCAGGGAGCATCAGGAGGAGAAAAAATTATTTTAAAAGGACATTTAAGTTGCCTTTTCCAAACTCCACTCAAAGGTCACAAGCATTTAACTTCAATAATCTAATGATACAAGTGTAAAATGCAGACAAAAGGCAAAAATCATAAAGAAGAGTAGCTTTTTTTTCTTTACTGTAATAAAAAGTTTTTCTTGCAGGTACTTTACAGCTGTAATCAATTATTTACCTTGTCCTTAACAGTGCAGGACAAACAACCCCTTGCAATTTTCATTATCTAAAGAAATTACTGAGATTACAGTCACCTTGTGCCAGGTGATATCCTTTTCTGATATTGCCATGCTTTTCCCTTGAGCTGTGTTCCATTTCAGGGCACAGAAGTGCTAACTGCTGACAGAGGCCACAACAGCTCATTAGATGGAGAGTTCATACAGTTTTCACTGCAACACAACTATTCACATAACTATTTCTTTATTTAGTTTTACATACTTAAGACATTGCATACAGTAGTGCAGTTTCTTGAGAAAATTCCCTTAATGCTACTGTTGCTTATGCACAGGCAGACAAATGTCTTAAGTATTCAGAGGAAAGTCTATAAGCATACAGATGACAACATCAGTGAAAAAAACCCAATTTTAGTATGGCAGATAAAGTAAATTTTACACCATTCTCAGCCCAAATGACAATTAATACCATCTTAAAAATTCTAATATAGGAGCTGACTTCTTCCTACGTGTGTTCCTTTTCTTTATGGTAATTCACAGAATTAGAATGACATCCAACACTGTTGTTATTGTTGAGAGGTTGGTTAAAAGATTATTTTTAATAATTTTGATAATACAAGGTGGGGAGGGAAGGAGGAAGGGAGGGGGAAAAGGCCAGATCTTCAGAAACAATGCTTCAGAAAGTAAATGGAGATTTTGCACAGATAAAATGATGTGGTATGTGAAGAGCAGAAGTCAAAACCAGAAAATCACATGACTGGTTGAAATGACTTGCCTTGGGTTGAAATCATTGCCTTTTATTTTTGGTCTGCAATGTGCCTTTCAAGTCCAGTTTCCATGTATATAATATTACAGAATAAAAGATTGCAATGGTACGATTTATTGCTTCTAGTAAGAAGCAGTCAAAGGTTCATAAAAGGCTAGAGCTAAGCTAAACTTAATGCTAATGCCTCAGCAGAACAAGACATAATTTTTGAGAAAGGTTTGAGGTTTTGTCTCTTGTTTGCTTTTTACTTTCCTTTTTCTTTTCCAGTCAAGCACAGGGGAGAGAATGGGTAAAGTGTATTGAACAAGAGAATCAAATGAATGACCCTTTGCATGTGTTTAGCTGGCTATGACTAGGTATTTCTTTTGTCCATAGATTTCCAGGGGCTACATCTTTTACACTATATGCCTAACTACTATTGATTTCAGCTTGCTTCTCAGGCTAGCCCCTAGAGAACAGGGGAAATAAAAGGGAGGGTATGGAAAGCAGAAAGGGTGGGACTATATCAAAGATATTTCTTTA
The DNA here is from genome assembly GCA_013399455.1 of Anthoscopus minutus. Lineage (NCBI taxonomy): Eukaryota > Metazoa > Chordata > Aves > Passeriformes > Paridae > Anthoscopus > Anthoscopus minutus. The sequence goes on from VWYI01009514.1 coordinate 10,306, forward strand.
AACACAGGATTAAAAAGATTAGATGGCCGCCAGTGTAAAGGACACAGAAAGATATTGTGGTTGTCATATTTTAGGTTACTAACAGAAGACCTTTCATGCAGGTCATTAGTTTTTACCTCTGTACACAAACTTGCACATGCATTTCCTTTTACGTGTCTCCTGCACATTTCACTGTCAAGAGGAGAGAAAACAAGGTAACATTCCAAGTTCGCCTTTCATCTGTCAAATTACTTTACCATTCCAGAATCTTTTTGCTCCTATAAGTATTCATAATAAAAAAAAGAAAAAAGAAAAAAGTGTTTATCTTGATACATTGTATATGAGAAAGAGTGAGTTTACCAGTCTAGATTAACCTAAATTTTCTGCTGATAAGAGACTGAATTTTCATTTTTCTTAGAGGCTGAGGGCCTCTTACCTATCTGGGCATCAGTGAAATGTCTGAGATAGTGCCACACTGATGAAAATTGGATAAGATTGAGATATTTGGGTTTGTGGAGAACAGAAAAATAAGAAATATAGAAAAGCACAGTGAAAAGCAAAACAAGCTTGGGGAAGGATAACAAGTAGATCTTTTTGAGAACTGGTCATGAGGTTAACCTTCTTAATATGCTATCTGATGTCCTTGGCACAAAGTGGAAGAGTGGGTTAATGAGATTGTCTGATTAAAAAGAATTGGAGTCATCATCTGTACAGAAAAGAATTGAAAATTCTCCTCCATATAGGAAAAATTGGATGACCTTGAGGATGGTAATAATAGAAATGAAGTGAAATTCAATAGCTTGTGAACTTAAGGCTAAACAACAGGAACTGATGCCACAATGCAGAGAGTGACTCTGAAACAGGAGAGGGAAAGAACATGGGTAAATATATCTGTTACAGAATGACTAAAAATCATTGATGCGAGAAAGTTCTGAAAAATAGCAAAGGCAATTTAAAACTGTTTCAGGTTTTGTATTTGCAGTAAAGAAAGAAAGATTTTAATGCCACTATGAAAGACCTTAAGGTCTTACTCCCATCTGCAATATTGGTTATCTCAAGTATGATAATTCTGTTTCAAAAGAAAATAAATTGATGTAACAGATAAAAAATTCAACCAAGAGTACCACAAAGCCTGCTTTAGGAGTTGGTATTAAATGGCTGCAGTTCTTTAAACCCTGGTAAAATGATGGCTGAAAAAAGGGATATAATTGTATGCCCTTGCATCAGAAAAACAGGCACACTGAAGGCAAGAATCTACAGGACCGTGTTGACACAGGAGCAAACGATACCCAGTCCTCCAAGTCACAAGCCTTGCCAGCAAAGCGGCTCCAGCATGGGCTGCTTTCTTCAGGGGTCCACAGGTCCTGCCAGGAGCTTGTCTCCAGCGTGGTCTTCCCAGGAGGACGCAGCCTCCTTGGCCCCACAGCTGCTCTGACGTGGGGTCCTCCAGGAAGGAGGCACAGCTGTCCCACCATGGTCTTCCCCACAGGCTACAGGGGAATCTCTCAAGTGCCGGAGCATCTCCTGCCCTTCCTTCTGCTGGCTCTTGTGTCTTCAAGGCTGCTTCCCACATACTCTCACTACTTTCTCCAGCTGCAGTTTCTCCTGAACAGTAACTTTTCACCACTACCACCACCACAGATGGTCTCAGCCTTGGCCAGCAGCAGGTCTGACTTGGAACTGGATGTCTCTGGCTCTGTCAAACATGGGGGAAGCTTCTGGCAGCTTCTCGCAAAAACCACCTCTGTAACTCCTGTCTACCAAAACCTTGCCATGCACAGCAAATCCAGACCTAACGTTAGTATCTTCAAATGCTGAGATCTAATGCTTGTGAAACATAAACATGAACATTTTCTGACCTGAATATGCAACTTTTAAAGGTTGAAATATTTCCATGGATTTAACCATAGCATGAATTTCTGCTTGAAGAGGAACAACTGTTTATGTCATGACACTCAAAGTAGGTATGCCACACATTAAATTGCATAAAGACTGCCAGCCAGCTTTAGAGAAAGCTTTCACTGGAGTAGACTACATAACTACACACGTAATCAGGAGGATATCAAACAGCAAGATATGCAGCACCTTCCAATTTGCACAGGAATAACTACTGTCTAGGAGCTGTATTTAATCATCTGTGACAAACAGTACATTTTGAATTAATAATTAAACTGACATTTAAGTGTTCACAGCTTTTAAGTTAATCTTTTCTGAGACCTATATATGTATCTCTGTTGTAATTATAGCACATTTACATCATTTAATTGATGCTTTTAATCTAAAAGGTTATGTTTTAAAACACTTTCCCCTAAAACACCTACTAAGAATGAATTATTGGCAAGAAAGCAAAATTGTTCTAAGGACCATAAATCAACAGACCATTAGAGATACTGAGCACTGATATTTATTTTAAGACAAAGCAACAAAAAATTATGTATCTAAGCATTCTAATAAGCGATCTATTTTTAAAAGGTACATGAATAGAGGGACTGCAAACAACTATTAAGGAAAATCAGCATTTTGAAGAAAAGAAAAATTCCAGATATTTATTTACTGAAATGGAATTGGACCTAACTCTAATCAAAGTCAACTGTAAAAACAAGTTGACATGCTGAGGCATAGAAGGTTGATTTTCATCATGCTTTTTATAAGTTCTGTTCAAATTTAGTGGGATAAAATTCCCAAACCAAGACCCAGTTGAAAAAGAAATTTTGAAAATGTTGTAACAATAAATAGTAATTCACAAAAGCACAGTTGAAAGTGACCTCTGGCCTCGTTTAGTCCAATCTCTGCTGTCACAAGCTCAGCTAGACCTACCCAGGACCATGTCAGTTTGTTAACATCTCCAGGGTAGTAAACTTCACAACTCAAGGCAACTTATTCCAGTCTTTGGTCACCCTTAGAGTAAAAAATTGTTTCCTGGTATTCAGAGAGAGCTTTCTTGTTCTGTCCCTGGGCACCAGTGAAAGGAGTCTGATTCCATCCTCTTTGTGCTCTCCCTTCAGGCATTTCTGTGCATTAGTAAGATCCCCCTGAGCCTTTTGTTCTGAACAATTCTGACCCACTCAGCTTTTTCCATAGAAGTAAAGCTCTTAACTGTATTTGTGACCCTTCACTAAACTCTGTTCTGCATGTCCCAGCACTGGACGCAGGACCCCACCTGTGACCCCAACCAGCAATGAATAAAGGGGAAGGGTCACTCCTCTCAACCTGGGGGCAGCACTTCATTTGACACTTTTTCTGCAAGAGTATATGCTGGTTTATGTTCACCTAGATGTCCACCAGGACCCCCAGATCCATTTTCTTCAAAGCTGTGTCCCCTTTGACTGGCTCCAGCAAGCACCAGTGCCTAATGTGATTGTACAGGTGCAGAACTTTGCCCTTCCCCTTCTTGAACTGAATGATTGGTTTTACTAACGCACCTGGGTTTGTGTTGGGTAGATTATATATGAGATCAATTAAGGGTAAAGCTATGACAATGTTTCACTGGTCAGGGTAAGGGACAAACTCCATTTCCTCTGCTAGAATAAAGAATAAGATACTTATACTGCCAGCACTGAAATGAAGAGTATCAAAATCAAATATTATATTAATAAACAGAAAAAGATTATAAAGATTAGGAAGCCCTTTCGCATGCAGAGGAAGAGGTAGATTAATCTCACCCCCCACTATACTTGGCTGAATTTTTAGGTTCAATTCAGCAGTAAGATTTTTTATTTCCCCTTGGGCATTTTTAACATTTAACATTAATTAAGTTGGATACTTGCTGGATCAGATAATAAATATGAATTTTAAAAAAAATTATGTTTTGTCTGTATAAACTGTGCTATCCTCTAAATGATATTAATACTACACATTTTTTTCTCTACAAATATTTATCAGTGCTCATAAGCAGCCTTTCCTGTCACTTACCAGCCTAACAGATCTATATACTTTTCACTTTTAAACACATTCTAGATGTTTCCATCTTGTTCACTCAATAGTTTCAGCAATAATGGGATAACAAAGTACAAAACGCCTTAATAGATGTTTAATTAGGATTTTAAGATCATAAAACCTTATGAAAGCAACACAGAAAAATAAAAAGATGTTTTTCAAAGAGTGTTGAACACCATTACATTAGTATAAAACCAAAACATTTAGAACAATTAAGTAATAGCATTGTGCTATGTAAAATGCTGATTGTTTTTCTGAAAAGATGTCAGATATTTAAATAGGAACCTGAAAGTATAGGCAGAAAGATTTTGACAGTTAAGTTTTAGAAAGAAAATTGAAGAAAATGAATTCTATATTTAACTATGCTGTCAAAGCCAGTCACAAAAAAAATCCCAGTCCAGGCACAATAAGTCATGAGATTCTTTAAAAAAAAAAAGAACTCATGAACTCATTAATTTTAAGACATCTTATAGACTGAATTATTTTCATTTCTCATCTGAAATGAATGTGTAAGAATGATGGTCTTGGGTTTTCTCCACTACCTGAAGGGCAAAGGACAAGATAAAATATTGAGAGCTAATTGCATTATGAATCTCTTTACATGAAATATTTTATTTAAAATCTTAGTTCCCATGAAAAATTTAAGAATTTGATCCAACGAATTTCTCCCAAAGTATGGAACTTCAAATGCCATATTGAAAAGCATGAGAATCAAAATCAAATGATAATAGAAAACACTAATTTAAAAAAAAACTTGATTTTTTATTGCACCACACCATTATTAGACTATTTCAAGATTCTACTGAAATATTGTGAAAAGTTTGCAGAGAATTTTTTTTCCTATTTATGTCACGTGAAAAAAAAGTTTCGTTTTTTTTTTAAAAAACAAAACTGTTTTCACAAACTCTGACATATAGGCAGGTTTTTTGTCCTTCAGTGAGCTTTAGACAAAAAATGCAAGGTTTCTTCCTCTTGGAAAACTGCAATATTCAAAAAGAGTGTTCAAGAGCTGAGCTAAAGAAAAAAACAAACAGGCTCTTTTCCTATGTTCTTCACATTCTATCTTCTATTTTTTTTTATAACCTAGTTATTAAAAGTTCTGAGCTCTTTCTGGAAATAAAACACCTGAAGTTAAATATGACTTTGTCTTCTCTAGGAAGAGGAAAGTCCATTTTCAGATGGATATTTTTCTGTTCCTTCTCTGTGAGGATTTCATTTTAGTAATTAGATGANTTCACAAACTCTGACATATAGCTTATAGGCAGGTTTTTTTGTCCTTCAGTGAGCTTTAGACACAAAAATGCAAGGTTTCTTCCTCTTGGAAAACTGCAATATTCAAAAAGAGTGTTCAAGAACTGAGCTAAAGAAAAAAACAAACAGGCTCTTTTCCTATGTTCTTCACATTCTATCTTCTATTTTTTTTTTTTATAACCTATTTATTAAAAGTTCTGCGCTCTTTCTGGAAATAAAACACCTGAAGTTAAATATGACTTTGTCTTCTCTAGGAAGAAGAAAGTCCATTTTCAGATGGATATTTTTCTGTTCCTTTGTGAGGATTTCATTTTAGTAATTAGATGAGACTGCAATGGAGATAATTATTTAATAATATAATTCTTTGGAATTAAGATCAAGATACAGCTGACATTTAAAAAATAAATAAGCAGAATTCTACTATGTGGAAATCAAATGGCCTTTTCTTGCTAATTGTGATGGTAATTTTTTTTTTTTTTTGCTTCAGGATTGGTCAGAATAACCTCTATGTACACCAGTGCCAAAGAAACTGGTTTACATGCAGATCATCAACAAGTGAAGGAAATTGCTGTCAACTCAGGAGGTGTTTTTTAACTATCTTGGAGAGGACTCGGTGCACACTGCTGCTCTCTTCTGAAATCGTCACCAGTAATTTATTACTCTGAAAAGCAAATGTGCTCTCCTGGAGTCATAGGTTGTCCTTCCATTATCTATTTCTTGGCAGAACCTCTCATAACTAAAGAAGTAGTCTTCACACACTATGGGGGCCAGGCAGCAGCCTGACTTCTACAGAGGAATTAGAAATACACGAGACCTGAGATTTTAGAAGTGTATGAATTTAGACATTGCAATGATTTGCTTGCTAACATACAATTATTTAGATATTTTTCTTTAGGAGAAATAAGAACAATATAAAAGTATGTTTTTGCCAAATCGGCTTTATATACTAGTCAAGCTTGAAATGAAAATAAGAGCTTTTCTCTTAACAAAGTTAATGTCAACTTCTTTATTGCCCTTGCCCAGCTGGACAGAGTGTTACAGAAGTGCAATAGAAGAAAATATGCCCTGTCATTTACTCCTAGTATCTTGGTTTAGATGATATTTATGATTAAGTTTACTCTTGACTGTTGAAACCAAGATAATTCCTAGGTTCATCCTACCCCCAGGTAATGCCTTTCAGAACTAAACATCAGGTTTCAAAGTTAGAGTACCTCCCTACCTGCTTTGATGAGACTGCCTGTGAGAAGCCTGGGCTGCCTCTTTTTGCTCCAAATCTGTATCTTCCCTTTCTCTCCCATGTTTTCACACTTCATCTGAAGAGGTGCTGCCATCCCATATAAATGCAGACATTTCTGTCCATCTCGCCAAAATCCCTCCATTTACAAACCTAATTTGTTCTTTGCTCAGAATATCCTCCTAGAATAAATGGTTTTCCAGCTAGTCCTGGTCTTTTCAGGAGAATTTGCTACAATTTAAATATGTATTATTGAAAAAGCAGTCACTCCACCTTTCATTTTATCAAATTTACAATCTCTGGTGAGCTCACTTAGAAACTACAGCTAATTATGTTAATTTTCAAGGTACAAAGGAGGAGAAAAGTCAGAAGACATAGATAGCTAAGAAGGGCATAAAAAAACCATCTGTAGTTCTTTTATGTACCAATTATCCGTTACTGGATAGGTGTGAGGGATTTTGTGCAGGAGCAGCTACCAGTCAGCTGAAAAAAACCAAAAGAAATGAGACATTGTGAGAAGATGAAAAGACTACAAAACAAAGCTGATTTGTGAAGTCTAACTAAGGAGCAAAAGTGAGTTTGCAGTAAACCACATGTGGCAGGAACTGTTCAATCATTGCTGCAGGAAGTTTTCAGAATGGTGAAGTTGCTTTAATGTTCATGCTTGCGCTATAACTATAATGCTTTTTTGGTTGGTTTTGGGTCTCTTTTTGTTTGATTTTTTTTTCTTTAATTTTGGTTTAGTTAGTCTTTTGCTTGTTTTTTTGGTGGGGGGAGTTATATATTTGTTTTTGTTGGTTTGAGGGGTTTATGTAATTTTGTTTTTGTTTGTTTTTTTTTCTTTCCTGGAAGCAACATCTGGGAGTTGTGATGATAAGGAAAAGAGAAAATTCCATGAGTCACCTGGTTGCTATAATTCTATGAACAGTAGAGTCAGTTTTCCCTATTTTTCATATTATGCCTTATTTCATACATAATCCTTTTTAAACTGAAATTAGATATTCATAATATGACAAATGTATCGATACACAAATTGCAAAATTTTAGCATTATATAATTTGTGCTAAGTAAGAATTATTCATTTTAGTGTGCTTCTGCAATATGGAAAATTAATTACTCATTTCTCCCTTGAAAATATTAATACTGCCAGGAATTATCAACCTTTAGGAAAATTAGAGGATATTTGTAAGTACATAGTGCTAATTAAGAATATCTACCCGTGAAACCTCTCAAAGGCTTTATGATAACACTAAATTTAGAATCTCAGAATCCTTCCAGATTACAGAAATACAGTTATTCCTGATTTAAAACAAATTAAAACAAAGAGATTAAATGACAGACCAAAGTCTCAGGCTGGTATGGGGAAATTTGGATCTCTTTTTTCTCACTCTTCTTTGTCTTAAAAGTCTCTTGACTGTCTTAAAAGTATGCAGGTCCCCCATTCACATTCCTTATCTGGCCAAATAAATTAAATGCTCCCAATTAGTGATGACAAATGATCTAAGAATTTTCTGAATTGCCTATCAGTAGGATATAAGAGCTGCACAGAAAACGAGGCTTGCATAACTTAGAAAATAAATGAGCTTTACAGTTTTCAGCTCTTCTTCTTACTATGCTAATAAGTGTCTTAATTTCAGGTTTTGTGTTCAGTAATTTAAATCTGCATGACAAAACAGAAATCAGAGCATAAGAGCACAAAGAAAAGATCCTGGTATTGTTAACAATCTTCATCTGATTTGTCTTCCCAACTAGGGTCAATTGTGATAGTTCTTCCCATTAAAAATACTCTTAAAGATTGTAAATTATTATTTAAGATATGGTACATTTAGTACCTTAGCTGGTGGTTTAATGTGTAAACCTGTGTTCTTAAAAGTTTACTGAACTTTGGAACTATTGGAACAAGAGCTGTTGCATGAAAAGTTAAAGATTGTTTGGCAACTGATTCAGGAATCAGGAAAAATCATAAATTAATAAAAAGCTAGATGCAAACCAAGTATTATCTTACATAAGTTATGACCAATTCTAATTAGGATTAAGAAGTTTTTTGCAAACTCTCTGTGTTTTAGATTGAGGTATTATTACAGCTTTTGGGCATTCTAATGTATTTTAGTAGTAGCTTTTAAATTTTTACTTGGCTTTATTCATTTGGTCATACACAATCAATCTTTTGCACTTATTCAGCACTTATTTTAGCATGATGCTCTTTGAAATTTTATTTAAAATATTTTAAATTATATTATTTTGAAGAAATATTCTTTTACTTCCACCAGATACCCCCATTTTTCTTCAATGGCATAAGTATTACAGGAAGATATATGTGTTCATACCAGTGAATCCTTAGTTCAATTTTGTAAATAAGCTAATTTGAAATTACAGAATCTCAAGTTTTTTGTGGGGTAACAAACTCCTGACTGGATATTTTTTCACTGACAGTCTGTGGTTCAATTTTTATAATTTCTTTCCAATTCGTATTTAATCAGAAATGTTTTCTTCCTGGTAGTTTCCCACTGGAGGAGGCTAAGATTGGGAACTCAATTATTCAAAAGTCTTCAGATCCCTAAGGACTAGAACCTGAATGCAGACATCAAGATTTGTTGACCCAAATCTTCCAGTTCTGGATAAGAAGAGGTCAGGAAGACTTTCTAAAAAGACATCATGTTCTCTACTTGGTATCTGAAAGATTTGCATGCTCAGACATTCCCACAAGAGTAACAAAAAGTAACACACTGACCTTTATTTTAAAGGAGAAGAGACATTTGACTGCACAAAAAGAAAGTCATAGCTATTCGTTTCAATGTTTTAACTTATTAATTTATTCAGGTAGTAAAGGCAATGCTTCCCAAACTTTTTGATACCCGAGATACATCATTTTCTTTGTTAATGGATGGCAGGAGACAAATCTCCCTGAGCAGCCCTGCTTCTGCTCAGTACAGCTATGACCAGCTGCTGGACTTGTCACACATAATATTCCACTCCCCAGGCTCCCTTGCTCTTTCCAGGGTATTTAGAGAGGTTTCAGGATGCACTGGCCATCACACTATACCTGCAGGGAATTTTTACCATAAGGCATCAGGAATATAAATAGGAAAACAAATTGATAAAGACTGTAACATTTTATTTTATTCACAAACACTGACAGAAATCCTGGCCAGACTGAAGAGGAAAGGAACATATTTTTTGATCTCTATTCTCAACTTCAATGATTTTTCTTATACAAAATGAGAAAAAAAATATAGCTCAGGATTTAGAAGCTCTGAAATTCAAGAGAATTCATCATGTTTCTTTATATCATTTGAATTTCAAGTTTCAGGTAGGAAAACTACCATATCCAGTCCTGCCAATGTATTACAATCAAAGAATATCTATGTATTTACATCATATGGATTATCAGGTAGGATCCTGTGTGTGTGTTTGTTTTGGTGAGGATTTTTTAAGGGGAAAATTCTTTTCCTCTTCACATCTGTGCTTGTTTGTTGGCATGGTGGCTTTTTTATATTAAATGATTTATGTTGCTATTTTGTATATCTCTGACAAGTCAAACCATAGAGCTTTTCTTGGTTTGTGGGAAAATATTAACTGAAGCCCATTTTTTTAAACTGACAGATAACCTGGCCAACACAGTGTAGTACAGTCACTGCACAGGAGGCTCCTTACTCGTGATATCTGAGATTAAATTGCTGAAGAGAACAACAGATGCAATAGCGAGGAGATTGCCTTCTTCCAAGCTGGTCACATCCACTGCAAAAATCTCTGTACACAAGCCTTGTAAGGAGGGTGTTGGAGAACATTTTCAAAACTAAGCCCAAGAATAATATAACATTCATAGTAGCAGAATTCCTGTAACTCAAAAAACCAAAAAGAGTGAGTTACTAGATCTAGTGAAGAACTATGTATGCAGGACAAGGGAAAGAGGAATAGCCAAGTATGCAGCATGACAAAAATGATCAGGACCTTTAGTAGCCCAGGAATATCTCTGCAAAACTGATATGAAAATTTTCTATTATATTAAATATCTGAGCATTTATCAGAGAGTGCCTGGATTCACTTCAACAGAAAATCATGTGTCAGTTTTAAATGACAGCCAGACAGTCTTCTGGGATAGCAGCTTAAATAGAAAATAAGAAAAATCAGCCAATTAGTTTAATTAACACTTTCCTTATTTTGCCATTTGTGTAGCAAGGAAGCTCAGGATGCAATGCCATGGGTCAGTCCTTTTCCCAGCCATCCAGAACCCAATCTCTGCAAAGCAGTGCTTGTGAACTGCTGTGTAAGTGACTGTCACAAGGAAAGCTCTGGGGCCACAGTCTAACCTTTGCTCATGATGAGTGTGGTTTATACAGGACTCTACAGAGCCATGTTAAACAAAACAACTGCTTCTAGAGTTAAGATGCAGCTGAACAAATCAAAAGATGTCTCAGCCCTCAGGGGCATATCTCATCCCTCTTCAAGAAGTATTAGCTGTTAATTTTCTGCTAATAATTCTTAGTGCAGAAATGTAAACTACCTTTGTACTGATAGTAGCAATAAATATAAGGGATGACAGAGAGTGGAAATAAGGTTAAAAAATACAGATATGGGTAGAAAGGGTAGCATTAAAAAAGATGCTGAAGAAAAAAAATTAAAACAAAACCACAAGAAAATCCCTAAACAAACCCTAACCCACCAACCACCACCAAAACACAAAACCCCACAGAAACATCCCCATCACACACACAAAAAATCCCTCCAACAATCACAACACAAATACAAATAATAATATGATAATACAAATTCAGTTTGCTTGCAAATACTGACTTGAAATGAGTGTTAGAGATCTACAACCACTACAATTCCTTATCCTCTCTTTAAAATAATGCTGTTTAAAACCTGAGTCCTTTTCTACTCTCTGGACCCAGGATCCATTCTTTCTATTATAGAAATTGAAGAGAAAATGTGAACAATTACTAGAAGCAAAAATAAACCAGGATTTAATCAGAGCATCTGTTTAAGAGCTTCTGTTCAGCTTTTGAATCAGACCTCAGATTTTAAACACAGTTTTTCTGCTTTACAAAATTGTCTGGACTTTGAAGTTTTTTTCTTAGGATGGAAAGCCTTCAAAATATAACCTGACAGATTTAAAGTTCAGTGTAAATCAATTGTGAATTTTTTTTTCTGTATCATTTCATCCAGGAGTATATGTTCTTTTATATTTTTGTAATGTGAACACATTGTAGTGTATGAAGATGGTAAAGGACATGAGTAAACTGAGTGGAGAATTTTTTGCCATTTCATTCCTGTTCAGACAGTTCTTTGGCAATGAAGTTTTGGCTGTTTCTTGTCAAGGCACTGACAAAGGGATTCTGAACATAAATTGGTGGCAGAAGTTTAGTTAAATTATACTAAATCTATTGATTTATGCTTCTATCTGACATTCTTGGGACTTTCTGGAATTCCTTTTGAAAGCTGTTCTACAGTACATGTTTTTTGGAAAAGTCAAATATATTTTCTTGGGCACCTAAATGGAGTGAAAAATTAAACAGATTATATTGTGGTTCTTTAAAACCAATACAATTTACAGAGAAGTTGTATTTTCCCTACAGATGCTGGAAGTCAGGAGGGCAATGTGAGAAGTTACCTAATGTATAGATACCTAGATATGCAGAGTACCATTCATTTTAAAATCAATTTCTCTTGACTTACAAGCATACTTATAAACTGATTTCTAAATTCCACAGGTATTATCCTGACTGTAGTTTTGGCAGTGTACCTCGACATTTTCCATGGTTAGGTTGAGATTAAAGCTTTAATTGGTGCAAAATAAAACCAAGCATATGTCTCAAACTACTTCATATTTTCTTGAGAGTGATTAATTTCTGCCACTTTTTTCAACCTCCTCCTTCCCTTTCCAATATTTCTACAGTGTCTCTTAAAGCATTTGTATTTTGATCTGTGGTTCGTCTTCATGGACTGTTCTCAAGATCATATTTCAATCTTTCCATATTCCATGTTCACATGGGACATATCTTCAGCCTTGAGAGTGAACGTGTCTTTCCAAATGCTTGCTAGGTCAAGGCTTTAAGTGTATTTAAAAAGTCAGTGTAAACTGCATGATGTCTTTCTGGAAAAGATAACAAGAGAACTATTCTGGCCAAAATTATGAATGCCTTGTCCCTGGAAGTGTTCAGTTGGGTTGGATGGTGCTCAGAGCAATTTGGTTTAGTGAAAAGTGTCCCTGCCCATGGAAAGGGAGTTGGAACTAGATGATCTTAAAGTCACTCCCAACCCAAAGCATTCAATGATTCTTTAATTCTGTGATTGCCAGGTTTAGTATTCTGGCTCCCTGAGGACAACTCAATATGGTGAGGCCTGACCCTCTTCCTTCCTTTGGCACCCACAATGCCTCTGCCCATGGAGGCTTTGCTTGAGCCCTGGTGAGGAGTGGGAAGAGGCCTCTTCTTCCTCCCTTGCTTTAAGGAAGTGACAGAGTTCATGCTTATGTTCACATTAGATTGAATGAAAGCCTCACAATGAAAGCTATTCTGCAGGATATGAGAAAAGGGATTTCTTCTTCCAAAACCTCAGTATCACCTTGTCCAAGGTTTAATAGCATTACAATAATAGCTAATACTGCACCGATAACTTACGTGGGCATATTTGGAACATTTTAAGTAGCAAATAAATAATTTGTGCATTTAATTCTTTGTAAGTTCATGTGCAATTTTCATCAAAGTCCATTATAACTGGTTGCCTAGATGACCCCTTGCTAAATAGCCACTGGTTCATTATTTCTAATCTTCCTGGGTTGTTTTTAATCAGTTTTGAACAATCCTTTTTTTGTTGCTATGTTATGGTGCTTGGCTTCCACATTGCCTTTCTCCTCTTTTCTCACGGCACTTTGTATGGTTAACTTTGGATGCTAATTTTTTGTAGATATAATGTTACATGCATGCCTCTCTGGTTTAACAATTAACCTAAGCAATCCAGTCAAACTACCACCAAATATGTTCCTATTACCTCCACCAGTATGTTAGAGAAAACCAAGAAAATATTGTTTTTGTTATTGTTTTGTAGCAAGGATCAGTGTAAACATTATTTTTATCAATATACTAATATTTCCTAAACGTTTTTATTCACTTTGATGCATAATATTATCTAACAATTTTTGACTACAGTCTCTCTAGAACCACATGGATGTAAATGTATTAATGTAAACAATGTAAATAATGTAAATAATGTAAATAATGTAAATAAAAAGTGTTCATATGGTAATTTTTATGATATAAAGATCAGGAAGTATATTAATATATATTGGCTTTTTTAAAAAATTACCCTTAACAATTCATTTATTTAGATAAAACTAACTTAAATATGAAATACAGACAGAGAGCTATTAATATTTAAGTTTTTCAGTTTCCAAGTGTCACCTTTTTGTGGCCTTGGAATCAGCATTTAGCTTTTCCATGACTTCNAGAACTATTAATATTTAAGTTTTTCAGTTTCCAAGTGTCTCCTTTTTGTGGCCTTGGAATCAGCATTTAACTTTTCCATGACTTCACAACATCATCTGTATAATGAAGATAATACTCATCAGGCTGGAGCAAAAAGCATTAAAAACTACTTAAATGCTTGCTCTAAAGACTTGTTTAATGAATGGATATGCTTCCATCTATTTTAATGACTTTTATATCAAACTATTAATTCAGAGGATTACATTTTCATTAAATTTTACAAGAAAAAATGTCAATACATGGAAAACATTTGTTTGATCCACAGTTCCTCATAACATTTATATTCTAAACAATGCATCATTGTGGTAATGCCTGGCAGCTAAGTGGTACTGATCAGAAATGGGACTCTACCCACTTTGCTTCCTCCTTTTAGCATAGGAACTAAAAATATTATCTACAGAATAAATGGATTAAAAATTATAAATTATAAGATTTTTTTAATGTAGAATGTACAGTAGCTTCTGTGGGTATCCATATGTTAAAGGGACGATGTCAATGTCCTCATGGCTCTTAATTTCATCAATTATTAAAAATAAAATCTTTATGTTTCCAACCCACTACATTTTTTGCTTTAATGACCAGTTTCTCATGTCAAAAAATACTAAAAATGAAAATGCATTGAAATCAAGACAGCATGGAGCTCACCACTAGTGATCAAGTAGAAGTCAGCTTCAACTATCCAAGTGTACTAAGGGACACTGAAACAGCTTAAACAATCAATGTGTTGGATAATAAAAATAACCTTCAATGTGATATTCAATGTTGTGTCTCAGGACATGAGTTCTTTCAAAGTACGAGCGTGTTTCATTATATCAGAGGGCAAACCAGATGAGATAAGGAAAAGAATGGTGATTAACTTTACAATTCACAATTATTCTCTACTTACTGAGTTAATTTGTTTGAAATAAGGCACCATCTTGTAGGAAGTGAAATAAAAATGGGTCAGAAGAGGCGCAGGTATGAGGCTGCGGCACTGGCCAAACCTCTAGTCAGACTGAATGATACCTAAATGTCTTTTGGCTCATTATTTTATCCTTTTCCCTTTCCAAATGATAACCGATATTGTCTTTAATCAAGCTGTAAGGAATAAAAAAAAATCACAGAGTCCAAACTAATACTCGCCTTTAAAACTGAAAAAAAACCCAACAAACAACATGTTAACACTATTTTCTTAAGAATCTTTTCTGAAAGGTATCTTATTTAAATTTCTTTTAAAGACTGACTGTTATAAAACCATGGTTTAATACAACCAGCAGAAGAAAATGGCTCTGTTTTGTAAGCTGACTGCTCAGCTCGTTGATTCTGGATATTGAGGAACTGTAATCAGTGATGTCTCTTAACAGAAAAAAGCCTTTGTAAAAAGAAATTTCCAACAGAAACCTTAATATCTTGTTAAGCTTTCAGACATTTTACCATTTGGTACTGAGTCACTGAAGCATCTGGCATGAATTTCAGCACCTTTGAACCATTTATACACTGATAATGTTGATACATACTTCTTTGTTGATGGAAAATAAGATATGAATCTGTTCATTACTGCTTATGATGGAGAAGAAGGAATGGAGCTATCAGAAATATTTTTAAATATTTAAAATTTTAAAAAAGCAAACCAAAAGCAACAAGCAAAATGAATACAAATGCCACATTCATTTTTGGGAACACAGCATCTTAAATCTTTGCCAAGCTTATGATACATCATTTTTCAGATAGGGTGAAGTTGAGGCAGCCAAGAGATGCCTGAAGGAATTACTGTAGCAAGATATTTTCACTTAATCAATGATTTCCAAACTAAATTTTTTTGACAATAATGGCTTAGAATCAAAGTTGCATGCATTGTTCCAGCCTAGCATTGCCAAAGAACAGGAAGAATAATCTTGTTACTTAAAGCTACCCTGCTTCAACAGGGAAGTTAAATTCTCAGCTGAATTTTCCAAGCTAAAAGCATGGTAAGCATTTGGGCAGACATGATTATCACAATTAATGACAAGGCAGCATTTTGTCTACAGCTCCTCCACCTCCACAAGATATCTCACCCCTCTCCAAAACAATTGAAGTACCATCATCTGTACCTGTCAAGAAGAATATATACTTATTAAATGTAAATTATTTATGGAAAATAAAAAAACCATTCAAACTGTTAATCCAGGACATCACCAATAAATAATTTTCAGAAAACACAGACTTTCTTTATGTTATTTTATAGTTATTTTCAATAGGAGTATACTTACAGATGTATAAGACAAAAGGAAATTTGGTGGTGCATGATAATGAATGATAGCATACACACCATTTTTATATGCTTCTGTCTGTACTTCTGTTACAATTTAGATGGCTGAACAATTGAAGTTCTCGAGCACCCCTGAACTTCTCTGCAGCCAAGTTTATTCAGTAAATCTACAAGTCACACCAATTTTTACCTACTTTCCCATTATTCTAATTCTTGAATCTTCTTTCTGCTATTCAGAAAAACACTGGAATGATAAAGTATTTTAATGACCTGGGAAACAATGAAATATGAAGAACAATTAGAATATGGCACACATAAGACCTGTGCAACTGTCTTCCAGAACAGTAGTAGGCCTTCAAGTTGGGTGGAAGAAGTACATGTTCTATTTTGAGTTCATTAAAACTCACAGAGTAGGAAGGAAAACAACACAAACAAAAGTGCTATGGTTGAATGTAAAACTAGATAGACAGCCATGGTTGCAGAACAGCTATATTTAATTCATTTGCAAATAATGAAAAACATACAAAGCAATACTGCAAGGAAACTGTCTTGAGATTATGGAAAAAAAACTTGTTAGTTTTTATTGTTTTCTTATCATAATTTAGATTAGCTTGGTCTGGGGGAGACTATGAATATACTGCAGGAAAATATTGGAGTCTAACTTTATTAAATTGAAAAGTTTTAAAAAATATTGATTGCTGTGGAATTCTGTAGGTAAATAATGCAGTTTACTTATCTGAGCAAGCCCATCCAGTTAAGGAAACACAGGGTGAAAAAAGACCCTGCAGGCAGCAGACCAAGATTTGAGGTTATAGTGGATCACAGGCTGCACATGTCAACAACACAATCTTGATAAGTCAAACATTTTACTACCACATAAATCAGAACAACCTGTAAAGTATTTTCCACTTTTCAGTGGAAATGCAGATGGATTATCTCTGATTTTTTTTTGTATTCCAAAGTGGAAGTAACACAGACTGTTTAAAAATAAAAGAATGTTACTGGAAGTTTGTTGAATACCACAACTGTGAAATGTTATCTCATGATGGATTTTCTGTGCTAAGTCCAGCCACCCAGGAAGATCCTAAGTAAATACTTGTGTTTAGCAGTAATTTCTCCAGGATAGAATAAATCTTTTAGGGAAGGAAAGAGAAAAACCATGCTGTATGGCAGGTAAACTTGTCACGAGCATTATTGAGTAAAGTACAGACCACTTCTGTGATTCTGAGTTCTTATTGGACATCCCACTTCAGGAACAACTTCAAAGGTGTTAAATCATACATATATTAGTCACTTAAATACCAATTTATGCTATCAAAACCAAAATAATAAACCAATTTTTAGATTAAGCATCTTCAAATAATGAAATTTGGATGAGTAAATCAATCTTGGGAAAGGTTTTTGAATAATCAAAATAAAATAGCACCTTATTAATCAAATTTATCCTCTAGAAGAGGAATGGAAATATCTCAGCATTCCTTTTTCACAGAAAAAAAGCAGCCTCCAGTCTCTCTGCCTTCCCTTTGTGTTTTAGGAGGGAAGACTGCTCTCTGATAATGCTGCAGGAGAGACTGCAATTTCTGTCACCTCTTGTATCTGTAGCTATATTGAGAAAAACACAGGGTCATGGTAGTCAAGAACTTACATTATTGCTGGAATCAGCAGCTCTGATCAGCTGGAGAGTAGCCATGAAGAACATAATCTATCAAAAGCCTACTGCTACCCCTGAGGTTTTTATAACCCATATAAACATACTTAGGTGCATTAAAAATTAAGGAATTACAGTATTATATTATTTCTTTGAATTGATGAAAAAATATACTAAGAGGAACTATAAAGAGTGCTTGAATAATGAGTAAATAAACTTAATATCACAATAAGAACAAGTAGCTTGTGATGTAAATGTTATGTCTTACGGCTTTTTTTCCTTTATGCTTTAATATTTCTGGGAAGGTAAAAAACAATCAACATAAAAAAGTCAGGCTTCAAGTAGCATGCAAATTACATCCTGAGAGATGTTCATATGAAACCACTTAATCTTTCAGAGAAATCCTCAGCCATCTGTTTGCCTTAGGTTCAGAAAGATGGCTGGAAAGTAGAGAATACACCTCTGATTAATTTATAGTGCTCTCATTTGCTGTCAGATTCTCTCATATTAACTGAAGGTTTGTGAAAAACATTAACACACAGCCCAAGTGCTTATGCTTGTTTTACTACCCTAGAAAACATGCTCCTAAACAGGAAAACAGTGACATTTACAGAAAAACCAAACCATGTCTGTGCTCACAGAACCAAAATGGTAGATGAGAATGTTTGTTCTCTCAACACACACCTTTTATCCAGAACATCCTTTTCTCCACTGTCACTTCTCCTCTCCTTGGTTACTGCAAAAGAGTACTAAGTGAAATCTCTAACAAATTTAGGGTCATGATTACCTTCACCAGAAAGCCATTTTATAACATTTTCATAAAGTAGCACCACAGTTTCTGTAGTTCTGGCTTCTGTGACATTTCATTTCAACTTTTTCTTTTCTTCTCCTTTGAGAGTGAAGCCACATAGCTCATGGGAGCAATATGTGAGAAAGCCTAGATTTTCCCCTAAATAAATAGTAAATATAAGATATATAGCACTGAATATGGGCCTGGGCTATCCACTATATTATATATATTATATTCCACTAAAGGTTGTATACAATCATAATTTTGATCAAATATTTGTCAAAGAGTTTTTTGTCTCATATCAAAAATATGTTCAGTTGTATAAACAAAGAAATTGCAGTCTGTTAGATCTGAAATATGCTTCCAAGTAGGTTTGAGGTGCCTACAAGTTAAATATTAATGCTGTCAGCCCCTAAATCCACTAAAACAAAGATAAAAAGTAAAAGAATATATACATATATATTT
>VWYI01009515.1:0-137196 GCA_013399455.1 Anthoscopus minutus
GTAACAATGTATCAAGTGTTTTCTACAGCCGGCACTGTCTTACGCTGGGCATTTCACATCATCTGAAAAATGAGGATCACTGGTACTTTATACAAGCTTAAATTGAGTGTAACAGTCTTTTGACTGGAACAGACTACCAGCAGACCCCTGAATATACCTTTCAGTCTTGCACTGGCCCAGGTATAACTCAATATCCCATACCCGCTACCTTATCTTGTGTGACCATGGGATTGAATCGATGTTCTCTTTTTTTTTTTTGCTCACAAAAGACAAATGATGCTACCTACATCTTGCATACAGTTGAAAGCTGAGGCATATGGTGAAATGAACACTAAATCAGAGCTGGGAAGAAAAGAGGTTCCTCCACGACTGCAGAAATGTTAGTCTGCAGGTGTAGGCATTCACGGTGATAGCGCAGAACATGCAACCTTTTGGAAACAGGCCTGGGAATTTAGTCCAAAATGACGACATCTTGGGTCATAGCAGTGAACCCAGAGCGATATGTTTCTAGTTTTCTAGTTTTCCATACAAGTATCTCAGTAGAAACCTTATTTGTGACTTGTAAGCCTGAAACCTTTTAAGTTTCTTGACTTTTATTGTACAGGAAATCCATTCTGTTACAAGCAGAAGAAGAGAAAACTTTCAGCTTTTATATTTAAAGCTTAGTGTAGTACCAGGAAAATCTGATTTGCATGTATCCCTTGCTACCAAACCACCTATAACATCTGTAGTCAGTCATGCACATGCTAGAAACAGTGGCATGAAGACATATTTATTCTTTCTCAATCACTTAATATACCTGCAGGATCTAAAACACCTTCTCCTCTGGATAACTCTGTCCTATACTGTGCTGTTTACAATTATTTTCACTTAAGGGTGAACCACAATAACCAAATTGATAGTCTGTTCTTGCTTTAGCTTGCTACAGTTTCTGCCTTGACCAGGGGGTGTTCTGAATTGAGCCCAGGCCCGGAAGGAAGGAGAAAGGGATTCTGGATTTCTAGCTCATGCCAAAGGTTAGCACTTGGAGAGGATAGAGTAAGTGTTGTTTGTTTTGTTCTCCTCAGGGTCAAGCAGAAAGTAGCCCATCCTTCAGTTGTGCTACCCTGAAGAGGACTTGCACTTAAGTGTCTGGGGGCCTTGTACAAGGCAGGACTCCTGTCTTTAATCATGACTCACAGCCAGTTAATTGCTAAGCTTATATCTTAGAGACACAGAAAGGAATTATTAAGTAGAAAGAATGACCACAAACACTGGTGAGTAACAAAGGAGTAATTTTCTTATTGACAACAGTGAGAATGTGATGACAGCAACTGAGTCAAGCATGGCAATGGCCTGAGAAAGAGGAAAAGAATAAAGAGCAACTACGAGGCTGTGTTTTTTATCCTGTATTTGACTCCTGACAGAAGCTACGCTATGTTAGGTAGAGCTCATGGAAGAGAAGAGGGAAGAGAAGAGCTGGTGGCTGATGGTGACAGGAAAAAGAGATTGTGCTGAGAAGAGGTTCTTTTCAGATACCTGTTTTCTTCATGAACATGTGGGGCAGACTATGTGACAGTGGAAGAATGTGAATAGAAGAGAGAGGAGGCTTACATTGCAGAAGAAGAAACATTGACTCTAATTGTAAATATAGTCAGGTAACCCACTTGCTGTTAAAACGGAAAATACAGAGAAGAGAAAAGCAGATGAGGAACATGCGTGTATTAGGAAGGACAATTAAAAGGAGGGGTGAAAAAAAATTAACCCAGCCAAAACAGTCCTAGGAGCAAAGATGGTGAAGATCTGAGAAAGAAAAAAAAGGATGGGAGACTAGAAGGGAAAGAAGGAAAGGACCTGAATTTTACACCAGTTCAAAACCAGAAATTTTTGTTAAGAGGACTGGAAAGGCTTATTACTTGGGTGCACTAGAAATAAAGATTTAAGGTAAGGGCTTGTAGCAGTAAGTATTCCTCACCATCAGAAATTTTTTTGGGGATCAATTACCCTCTTCCCTGTTCTCTTACTCTTACTGCCTCCTTGACTGATTCATTATTCCCACAGTGTGGTGTTTTTCTGGCTCCATGCTTTGATTCTCATGTCTCAGATAAAGCTGTCATTAGAAGAGGCACATCAGATACCCTTTATGTTTTGGGATCCAGGGCCTGTTTAGAAATGCATAAGAGATAAAGGAGCCTTCATGACCTAAACTCCCCTGTATGTGGATTATCTACCTATCAGTTATTTAGAATAGCTTCTTTAAATATAGAAAAAAAATTATCCTCCCACTATTTGATTTTAGGTAGTGGAAGAGGGAAATCAAGCAAATAGTGCAAGAATGAATGAGGACAGCAAAGAGAGAGGGTTAGAATAGTGATGACAGTGTTTCTTAGACTGTATGTAGCCAGTAGGTGGGAGGAGGACAAACTTCCAGGAAGAATGTCATGTTAACAATATCGCGTGATATTTGTATATTACTGAAGCCCTGGCAACAAAACTAGATCTTTTAGGGATAACAGAGGATATGACAGAATAAAGATTTGGATAGGATCACACAAATATTAAAACATTCATGGTGCTTGGTAAGCTAAGGGGATTAATGGAGGATTAATCCCCTTAGTAGATATTAAAGAAACAAACAGTGACAGGACAACTAAAGTAGAACTTGTTTGAGTTGATATTGGGAAAATGTGTCAGAGAGCTCTTCTGTTAAAGAGCATGAAGATGTTCTGGAGATGTTTGGCTTCAAGTCTGGAGAGATAGTTTTTGGAAGATTAATCAGGAAAAATACTACTTGGAACAAAAGTAGATTGATAACTAAGGTTCTTAATTTCAAAGGTCAAACTTTGACAAATTAGGGGAATGAGCTGGTGATGACAAATGCATCTAGGTGGTTGAAGACTTGCATGTGGAAAAAGTTTGGCAGCTGCCAAATCTCTCTGAAAAAAACCATATCTGTAATTCAAATCTCAAACAAGAGTGACAGTCAGTCCCAGCTTGATAAATAGCCACTTCAAAAGGGTTATTGGGAACAATCAAAAGCTTGAAAGAAATGGAACAAAATGATTACTTGAAAAATATTAAGAGGAGTAAGAATAAAGTGGGAATTTTGAGAATCTCAGCTTCCTTTACAAAGGAAATTAAAGCAGGGGCTAATGAGCAAGAAGATATGAAAATGAATGTTTCCACATTTGAGATGAAAGCATAAAACCTATCACATACTCATCTGAAATATCAGAAGATCTTTATTCATCCAGAAATTTCCATTAATGATGTAGGGGGAAAAAAAGAGCTATAATAATGAAATATGCTGATGATACAAAATAGTGAGACAATTTCAATATGAGAACGATCAAGACTAGGTAACCTTCAGAACCTTAATAACAGAATGGATTAATTTTAATAGCACAACATGCAAGGACACTGATAGCAATACTTTTTGCCAGGGAAGAACCTCATTAGTTGGAAGTAACAGTGGGTAGGCAGTGCTCCTTGTGTTAGTTGGGGATGACCAACGTAGATAGAATCCAGCTGCAAAAAAAGTTACTAAAATCACATTACATGCCAGGTCAACTATTTCCATTAGATACTGCAGATAAAAATGTTGGTCTCATTGGAAACAATTTATGCGATTCTGGTCACTGTTATTCAGAAAAGATGAGATCACACTGCAGGAGGTGCAGAGAAGGACTCAAAGATCAGTAAAATGGAGAATCTGTTTCGTGAGAGGAGAATAAAAATGGTTCATTTAGCTTAGTGAAACAAAAGGTGAAAAGAAGTGTAATTTCAGTCTGGAAACAGTAAAAGTAATTAGGACAAAAGCTTTTCAAGCTCAAGGATGGTAATGTGTGAAGAAAAATGGGTTAACTGATTATTGACTATGTTGAAACGACATAGGTACTATGTTAGACAATAAATAGTGCCATTTCTGAGGCATGTAAGTGCTCCTCCACAAGTTTACAAAAGAAACTTCAGAAAATGGTAGAATAGTAGATTTGCGCAAAGGGATCCGATAATGAAAATTAATTGCAAATAAAACATAAACTCCAAAAGAGGCAAGAAAATGAATCTTGTGTAGTCACATCTTCCTTAATGATATGGCTGCCTTCTGTCAAGGCTGGGCCCACATTCACCTATATTCAAAATCACTGATATGGGTCTATATATTACTCAGTAATCAACATGACCTATATGTTTGACAACAAGAAAAAAAAACCAGCTGAGCAGAGCCTGTTCTTAGGTTGTCTTTGCATAAGCTGAGGGAAGAAATGGAAAAAGTTTTTGCAATATCTCTTTTCAGGTTGCAGAAAGGAGCAAATTAATGATGAGGGAGGACAGCACATTTGAAAATACAGCCTGGGTTATGACTTGAGCTGTTTTTTTGGAAGGAAATCTTACAAAATATTTTCGGAGCTATCTCAAAAGTAAGGGAGTGGATATGTTCTCATTTTATATAACTTAATACAAACCACAGTGCTAATACCTGTAATTAATGGTGCCTTTCTACCTTTCCAATTGTGTTTTCTATTTATCATTTTCCTTTGTTCACTTCCCAGTGGACACTCCCTGAATCCTCAATAGTTTAATTCTCATTAAGAGAATCTAGCAGAGTTCTAGCTATACTTTAAAAAATTACTAGGAGGAAGAAAGGGTCATTGCATTTTTTTCTTCATTCTCTTCCCAATTTGGCAAGATTTGGCTTTTCAATTAGGAGGATTCCACAAAAACACTTTTTTTTTTGGTGGTTACTTTAATTTTATGTTTAAGAACTGAATCTTTTTCATGAGTGTGGAAGAAAGGGATTGGTCACCAGGATAGGGCAGTTCTTGTGAACAAGTTGGGGAGGGAGAGGAGAGAGTATTTTAAAATAAAGAACTAATTATCCTGCTAATAAGTAAAGGAAGGATTTACTTGTAGGTGTAAGGTCTCTTAAAAGAACTTTTTTTTTTATGTTGATCTGCATTCCTGATTCTTCATGATTTAGCTGTTTTATAACCAGTTAATTACTTAGTAGTGACACCCAGCTCTTTGCTATGACAAAGCATAAAACTGTTTCTCAAGAACACATTTTAAAGCAACACATTTATTTAAAAAACATATTTAATTGAATTTTTCAGCAAATTAATATTGAAAATCTTTGGTAAAATATAGATCCATGTGTCAATAGAAGGAAAAAGTGGTGCAACCTGCACATGACAGGAGGAGGAGGTAGAGGGATGGACTTTAAGAAGGGGTAGTGTAAACGTTCTGTAATCCCTTACCATTCTCTGACTGATGATGAACTACATATGCTGGCTGTTACAGCAATATTGATTGCAATCAGATGATAAAATCATCTCACAGAAAAAAAGAAACCACTGCAGTGAAAATGAAAAGATGGAAATTTAATGAATTCTTGATTAAAAATGATTTCTTGGAATTAAATCAAAACCTCATTCTTATAGCTGAGATTTAGTCATGGGAAAACCAAAATGCTGCAAAAATATAACCAGTTAAAAATTTGTTTCAAGCTATGTATTTATCTTCAACCGTCATCCCACACTTTTCATCTACAATCCTTATGCTAAAAATTTTCCTCACTCCGAGCCTTAGATTTACTTACAATTAATCCACTGGTATAGTGATGGAGATTCTTGCTGGAATGCATTAGCTTCCTCTGTTAAATCCTCCCTCAGGCAAACCTCTTGAAAAATATTTCCTTTGTCTAGTACACACAGTTTAGTAGCTCCTTTCTTATAGTGAGATAGCAATTCTTTTGCAGTGATTTATGCATACTATTCAAATACAAAACCTGCATTAAATTATGTTGCATTAAAAGATCTGAAATGTGCATGCCATTACTTGGGCACCATTGTGCAAGGAAAAATGTGAGTCTGATCCTGTTGCCCCTCAAGCCCATGCTTACAGAAACAGCAAATCATTGTGATATGGGCTTGCTGTGATGTAGCAATACTGGGTGACTTTTGGCTTACAGAGACCAACCAGGATTTCAAACTCACTGATTACCATGTACACCTTTAGTATTTTTATTAATCATACAAACAAAGTTGTTGTATGGCATTTCAAAAGAAGCAGGCTTGGGACTTCTGGAGGGAAGATTTCACAGCCTCTAAAACAGCTTGTTTAAATGCTTTGCAATCTGAGCTGTTTGATTGGATTCATAGTATTCTACTTAAATCCCTGCTGGAAATTCATCTGATCTTTGTTCTTCCTCTAGTTGTCACAGTGGAACAATAGCCACCAAATCTTTTATGGCAGCTTACTACATTTTTGAGTGCCACTATAATACCTCTCCTTGAGCTCTTTATTTCACAATTTACTGCCCTATTTTTAAACCACATAAATCTCATTCCTACAGCTTTCCTCACAGCTGGTATTTCGTACTTTCCTTGCTGTCATATGTGTCCCTCACCCTCAGTGATGGACTGCAGTTTTTATTTCTTAGAGCAGTGTCCAGTGCCCAACTCAGTTCTGCATTTTCTGGGACTTAGCCAGAGATGAGTGGAATGATTACTCTTTGTGTCATCTGTTATATTGTTGGCTCTAGTTGTGATCACCCCCATTGTTTTCTGCCTACACAGTTGTTTCCTATTCTATATTTAATTTTCTGCCCTTAGATTTCTGTTTCCAAAGTGTTGTCTGGTTTGTATTTTGCTTGATTGATTTTAGGCTGATTCTTCAAGACACATTTTTAGTGTTATTTCCATCTTTCAAAGCATTTTGCCACTTTACCCAGGCTGATGTCACTGTCAAACTGTGTGAGTGCACTCACATGCCATCACCCAGGCTGTTAATGGATGTGGTGTATAAAACTGTTCCCAGGATGACGTACTGTGGGACTCCTCCTGAGAAAGCTTCCCAGAATGACAACAAACCATCAATTACTGTACTTTGAGAACAATTCTCCCAATATTGTGCACCTCCAGGGTTGCCACTTACCTCTGGAATGCACTGCCATGGCTTACTTAGTAAAATGCTGTGTGGAACAATGTCAAAAGCTTGTCATTGTCATGATGCATCATATCTGCTATTTGCACTTATTTGTTAAAGCAATTAGCCTGTCAGAGAATGAGATTAGCATCAATTGATACCATTTTTCTCATGACTAACTAATTTCAACTGGTGTTTAATAATTATAATAATCTTCGAGGTATTTACGAATTTTTTATTTAATAATTTGTTCCATTTCAGGGGATAAAAGTTAGGTTGACAATATAAAATGCTCTATGTTCTCTATTCTCTCTTTTAAAAATAAGCGTTGAATTTATACTTTTCTACAGTTTGAACCTTCCTTCCTTGTTGTCATTTCTTGAAAATTGTTATTAACGATTCAAACATTCCTTCAGTTAGTTCTCTGAACATTCATGGTTAATTTTGTCACAACCTGCTAACGTTTTTCCCTCCAATGTATCATGGGATCAAGGGTTGGACTTCCTAAACTTGTACTTGCCAATCCCAATACCATTCTGCAACATGTGTGCTTAGTGTCAAAAAATTGTTGTAATCAGCAAGGCGTGTGTGCTTGTGTACACCCGCTCAGCCAACGTGTAAGTACACGATTAAATGCCTCCGAAATCACTGGGACTTGCAACATTACCGAAGTTAATGACGCTTCACACCAGCGCCTGCTCTGCAAACAACTGCAGGCTGCTCCTTTGGGGACCTGGTGTGGTCCCTGCCCTGAACTGTGCTTGAATGTCTCCTTCTGTTGGATATTAGCTCTGTGCGCACCGGGATGCTTGGGAAGGGCGGGTGTTGATAGGGCGGGAGCGCGGAGGTGAGCGGGGTCCCGGCTGGGTGTTGCGAGGTGTTGAACCCAGGGCGTGTGCCGGGCTTGCCTCGAGCACCCAGCTCTTGGCTTTGTCCGCGGGCTGATCGATCGTGTGAGCTGCGCTCCGAGCAGGAAAACGTGCAGAGGCGCCTAAAACGTGCTGACCCCGCGTACAGCAGCAACCCAGCGGCACCGGGTGTTGCTGTGACTCTGATGATAAGTCTTGCTTCTCAGCTGAATGCAGTCATTCAGATGTGGCAGCACCCTGCCGTGTCTCTTCTTCTTTTGTGACTGAACTGGTGTGTTGATACGGGGCCATATCACAGCCATGAATATCCTGGGACCAGTTGGTGCCTGCAGAATGCCTCTGGATCCTCTGTTGATACCTGCCCTGGTGTTTATAAACCTGTTTTCAGAACCTTGGTGTCTGTAGTGATGCTCTGACAAAAACTGTAGTGGATGAAACTGGTAGTAGATAGAGTGAAATTAGGTGGCCTGCTAAGAGGTGAGGTTTTGATGTTTTGGAGGTTGTTGTGAGCCTTATCTGGCCAGATGTAAGAGTCTGAAGTGCAGCTGTACATGCTTACATCTGAGATAGATGTCTAGGTTCCCCTTATAATCAAGGAGATTGGCCAATTTATCTTGGCCTGAGATAGTTGTCAAAAATAGGTCTAAAAGTGCCTTTTCCCCTGCTTTTGATTCTGAGGGAATCTAGAAAGTCAGTTCAGCTGTCTGTCTGGCATTGCAGTTGTCTCTGTCTGATGAGACAAATCTCAGGCTCATTCAAGTAAACTGCAGATTACGTGTAGCCATACCTTCAAAGATACATTCCAAATGTGGTAAATAATTGAAGTATAAGTTCATATCCATGCATGCTTTCCCCACACCCCCAATTTCCTTCCCCTCTCTTTCCTCTGCATTCAATTTTATTTTGTTAAACTTTAATTTGCTAGACTGATGAATCACTCCATGGTTAGCTTGCTCATTCCTCATTTGTAGCTGGCACTAATCACAACTTTGTATGTAGGATTTGGTTGAGTGGGAGGGAAAGCATTTGTATAGGGTTCATATTTCTTATTGGAAACATTTGCTAGACCACCACTCAGAAACTTGTGACCCAGTACTGGTTCACAGACAGCAAGATGAGTAACTCCAATATAAACTGATGGTAATAACAGAGAACCCTCTGGTATACCCCAGGAAGCTGAACCTATCACACACTACATTCCCTGTCCTGCCAGTTTGCACTGAGCAATTCTGCAAGTTGTGTTCTGAAGAATACTATGTTTGTGAGTACTAATTCATTATTTGCTTAATATAGGTTTTTTGCTTATATAAGTTTTTATAACATACTGCTACATTTTTCAGTCTGAAAAAGTTCCCAAGAATGTTTCTTCCTCTGTTTTCACTGCACATTAAAGCAGCATTGGTGGAAGACTTAAAGCAAACAGCCAGGAAACTGTTAAAACACAAAGATATTGGCACTGAGCTTTACTTTTCCCTGTCAGAGCGAGCTGATTTCACACACATGACTCTTTAAACCAATAAATCAATGGTAAACTTGTGACCTTATTTGCTGTAATGAATCACTTCTATTGCCATGTTCTGCAGCATGACAAACAGCAGCAAATCTGGTTTCACTGGCCAGTGCACTCTGCCTGGTTCAGTGCTGCAGTGAAGCTCTGTTTAAATTAAAAATGTATGTTTCAGCTTGACAAGACATATCAAATGTTAACATTTGTTCTCTAGTTGTACTTCACTTGGTAGTATTTGGTCCTAGCCTGTAGAAGTAGCAAAGCTGTCCTGTCTCTGAATTTCCCACCTAGTATCTAGGTACAGCTTTTAAAATGTTTCTTAAAAATTACCGAAACAACTGTACAGGATATTAGCAGGGAAAAAATATGATCAATTAACAAGTGGTGACATTGAAATATTTTTGTTAGCTTGCTAGCCAAAAGGTCTGACTGCCTTCTTAGAGTAGCATGTAGTGCAGTCTCAGATATCAACATCTTGAAGCTGGAGCTGAAGGTTTAATTTAAAGATTTTGTGTTGCACTTGCCAGCGTGATTTTTTGCCAGTCTGTAAGGATCTGCCTCTACCAAAGACTCTACAAGCTGACAATCCTCAATAGGTGTTTCTGTGAATTCAAACCTAATATTGTTAAATGCATTTTGTGTTAGTCTATGGACTTCTCTATGCCTATCAGACATCAGTCCAGGTGAAGTTGCTCCTACCTGTGAATAACTCACTTGGAAGGTGATTGTTTCTGAAATTCTGCTGCACTTGCAGCATCATCCTTGCAAAGGATACAGGGCATTCTCCTTTCAGTGTCAAGCTAGCAGAGTGTTGGCCTGTAGTTGTTATACTCTCTAGGACCATACATGATGGATAAAAATAATTTGAATAAAAGGATAGCCTCTGCTTCAGAGACTTTTCAAGCTAAATACCCACTAAAACAAGACATTACAAAGAGCACAGACAAAGAGAAAGAATCTAGGAGGCAATTAGCAAATAGGATCAATCCTCACTTTCCTCCTCTTTATAACCTCCTGGATATGTTGTGGGAAGTTACAGAGAACCTCTACATACAACATGTCTCTTAGATTGTCTAACTGCAAAAGAATAAGTGTGATTATATTAATTCCAACATATCAGACAAAACATTAAAGATGCTTTGCACTGGATTCATCTAGTCCTTTGTGAATATCTTAAAAAATGGATATGACTCTTTAAGATGGCTTTCTTGACCTGTCTAACCAGTGGAGAGAAACAAATAATTGTAGGTTTTTATTGTAAGGTGAAAGCTAAGACAGAGTAGATGAATGGCACTCTGAAAATGCCTGTGTTTTTCAACTGTCAGAGCAACCAGCATGGACATTGGCCATATATACTGCGGATGTCTCAAGCTGATGGGATTTGAATCCCACTGTGGTAGCTTTTTTCCTTCTGTGCACTTGTGCAAGTGTAAAATATCAATTATCTCTACTTCTTGACAGCTTACTATGAAGTGCACACAGAATGCTGCATGAACAAAGTAATTCCTGAGTGTTGAAGCGGCGAATGATCCCCTGAAGCATTTACTACTGTATTTCTCATGTCTGCAAAAAGAACACACACACTATCTAGACCAACTGAACAGAAGACTTGATTCAGTCATTTCTCAGCTCTTTCATTTTGTGTTCTAAGCTTACATTAAGAAGTAGTGTGGATCACAAAGTAATATAAAATTGCAGCTTTTAAATTTTTTCTGGCTTTCAGACTGCCTTCTCTGCTTTTTCCCTCCTGCAAAATTTAGACCTTTAGACCCCTTAGACCTTTATAGTCTACTTAGATAAACATTCAGCCTAAATTTAAGATGTAAACTTAATGGATTGCTGGCCCTTGAGGACTACCATGTAATATTGTTGGCAGCAAATGGTTACTGTTCTGCTGTGTGAGACTGGCTAAATTTCAACAATGTGGGAAATAAACTCTAAATATCCAACTTTCAAAACACTGTAGGTTTGTGATAAATGGATGTGATTCGTGCTGACTAAATTGTAATTGTATCAATATTTTGGGAAAATAATTAGAAAAGTGTATGTGATTAGTGTCATGAAGCAGATGGGTTTTTTGGTAGATGATACATGTGAGAAACAGGATACAGTAATTGGACTTGGCTTTGGGATAGGCGAAGTCAGGAAGACTCCCAAACCAAAACTGGCATCAAGATGGAGTTAAGACAACTTCCAAAGCAGGACTGACCTTGAGATGAATTAAGCTGGGACAAATCCAGATGGGGAGTCTAAAATAGTGGTCTTATCTATGAAATAAGTATGGCTTAATTGGAACATAGCGCTTACTTACATAAAACCACCCTTAATGCGCACGCACCACCTGCCAGTTATCAAGAGGACAGCGAGGAAGATCTCGTCCTTCCTCCAAGAAGATCCCAGGAGCCCCCATAGCAACAACAGGAGCATGCACAGTGACGAAGATATTAGGAATCAAAAACAGGAGGAGATTTACAGAGAGCTATTGGTGAATATGTATTAGCATACACTATATAAGTTGTGTTTGGAGTCCTTTGTTTTTCCTACATGAGGCAGGGTGGGAAGCTCTCCCCATGTCCCAGTCAGTTTCACTTATGCTTTATCCAAACCACTGCCCAATTATTTTGTATTTGCTTGATTATATTGGATTGTACCCTCTTAGATAAAATTACTACTTCATTAAAATTGCTGCTAAATTTTAAGTTTGTGGTTTATTGAATTGGACATATGGGTCCTCGTTCATAACAAGTTCTATTTTGAAGTGTTATTATGTAAATGTAAGCCCTTTTTTATTTCTGATAGACAACTGTACGGAGGTGGGCAACACTGGCCCACTTTACTTTCCAACATGGCATTAATTATAACACTCTATCCCATTTTCCGTGTGCTGACTCACACCAGAGGCCAAACACTATGTCTAATTCCCTTTATTAGTTGCTCTCACAGTCTCTGGCAAAAGTGAAACAAATGCTGTGCACAGTCCCACCAAAGGGCAGGTGGCTGTATGAAGGGATTGCTTAGACATGATCAGAAGAGACCGCCGTGAGTGAGGAAAATGACCTACTGCACTACGTGAGCCTAAGGCCTCATCTTAAAATTTTGGTGAAGCCCACAACATCAGTTTGACATCTGATGTCTTAAGAAAAATGCCCAAGTGGGTTGAACAGAAGGCATTTTAGGGGAATGACTTCAGTCCCCCAAAGCCAGTATGAGATGGTGAGCTCTCCAGGGCAGGGGACCATTATCTGCTTGTTCTCTTTGCGGGTCTCTTAGGTGCTGCTGCAATATGGAACTTAAGTAAGGTGAATTTTTTATTCAGCCAGATTACCTGGCAGCCAGTTTTCTCTGTGCAATGACAGTAAGAGAGGGTAACAGCAACCTGGTAATGATCCTCTTGGTAATGCAATAGAAATAACCTGTTTTCTTCAGAAATCTTTTTCCAGCTAAGTTTCTATATCAGTGCATTTTTTTATTATCAGCAATGTAGGCTACTTCTTATTTTCTGCAATTTGATTAGAATTTGAGAAACTTGAGCATTTTTTCTGCTTTTGTTTGTAAAAAATCAAGAAATACAGTTCTATGAAATGTGAAAGAAATTAATAAACCTCTACTGGTAGAAGAGGTGATACAGTGAGCATATGAAAGCATTCAGATTTGGGGCTAGAAAAGGATAACAGCTAATTGTCTGAGCAATTATTACTGTATAAGATAACGAGAGTTGCTGAAATAGCTAGTTGTATAAATGAGACATCCTGCATTATTGATCAGGCTTCTTTGTTTTAGCTGCACTAGAGGTATACATTTCACTTTTACATGGCTATTTATCAAATCTAAACCTCATATGCAATGATGTACCCATATGGTTTGGGATGTGTGTGTGTTTTGTGTTTTCTTTTTTTTTTTCAAGAAAAGGGATAAATGTTGAAATATGTTTAAAGTAAGGCAGCATTATCCTTCCCTCATGGGCTACCCTTGTGGTACAGGAACTTATTCATTGCCATAATTGGTTTGATGAGTATTCTGTGTAGTCCAGTGGTTTACCTCTGCCTGATAATAGATAAATTAGTAATAATTACTGTTTCAGGAGTCTAACAAACATGGTTACTTCAACTCAGCAGCATTATACATCACAGAAACAGACCTTCCTGACCTTGTAATCTTGTTTAGTCATCATATGAGGTGTAGTTACTTTTATTAATTAAAAGTAGAGAATAAGAATATTGAAATGCAATCTCTAAAGCCCTTGAAGTTAAACCTACATGTTAATGACATTTTGTTTGCTGTCCCACAATGCTGTGAGAATTGTAATATTATCTATTCTAAATTTGCTCAAAGGAATTGGATTTCAAATAAACCTATTCATAAAAGAGGCATGAAATCAGAGCGAAACAGGAGTCATCATCCTATTAGTACTGTAAGTTGCCTAATAACAAGCAATGAATAAACATTTTGACTTGAAAATTGCAGTAAGAAAGAGAAAAATATATCTATTCCTTATAATCTTTCTGATTCTGTTCAGCATCACAGTTTTTACTTAGCTTGCATGAAGTAATATTTATAGCACATATTTCTGAAGTGCCATAGTCTGTGATATTAATTCCATTAAAAACAAAAAAAAAATATGTATTAGTGAACCCACTTTACACTATGGTTTTAGAATAGGAGAGGCTTTTCAGTCAATTATTTATGTGCAATAAGTACTGAAAGACTTATTATCTCAGAATAATCAATGTTTGGCTGAAGCTTGAGAACACTAATAGCTAATCTTAAAAGTCTTGATCCAGTGTCATTTCAAATAATGGCAGAACTCCTGTCAATTTTAAACAAAGGAGGTTGAGGCCAAGAAGTATTGCTTTGAGAGATAATTTTAGATAATCAGTTGAAAGCATCTGTAAAAGAGCAGAAAATTTGACTTTAATTCTCTGCATAATATAGTATTAAGTATTTCAGCAGAAGGGAGCTCCTAATGGTGTGCATCTGTACTTTCTCTTGCCTTTGGGGGGCCTTTTTGACATATATAAATGTATATATGTGTACACACACATATATATGCACTGAGCTGGTGTTACTGTCTCTAGGAATAAGAAGATGTCAGCTGAAAAAATTAGGATCAAAGTGAGAAGGAGTAGAGAGACTCAGTGAAATACTGAAATACCTGCATATCTTTTTATTTAGCACTCAAGCACTCAAGTTACTTCTTTTGTTTCTTGAATGCCCAGAAAATTTTTTCTCTCCAGGATATGCTGTCATTCATTCTAGTTGTTCTCTCTATTCAGCCATACTAATAAATTTAGGTCATTGCAGAGCAACTTGGGATATGTGGGATCCTCTCCCCTCCTAGGAACGTCTGGAAGACAGCATAAGAAATGAGGGAAGTGACACCCAAAATGCAAGACATGGTACCAGTACTTCAGGATGCCTTCTGGTGCAGGGTCTGGTGCAGGCTGTCACTTGTGGTTGCTGTGTCAGCCTGAAGGGCAGGGCTGGACAAAGATATCAAGGAGGTATTTAAAGATTGCATAGGAGAAGGAAAGAGGAGTTTCTGGCATTTGGAGAGCATTCCATTCTCTCAGATGCAGAACTGCTCTTTTCTGATTTTGCACAAATTATGAAGGGTGGATTTTGGCTGCATTTTGAGGAAGTTCTGAAATTTAATTAGTAATAGCAATTAAATAGTAATTTAATTACTATTAAAAAAAAAATCCTCCAAAGCTCAACCTGCTTGTCCATCCAAGCCAAAAATACTATCAAAACGTTTTAAAGTTTTTTCCTTCTCATTTACTGGTATGCAGGGTTTAGGAAGACCAATAAAGAAGACAGGGATGAATGCAGCAGTAATTAAAAAAAAAAAAAAGTTAGGTGTGCTCTCTACAGTCTTTTGTGCTGGGTTATGGTATAGTAAACCTTGTACTACCCTTATTAAAATAGGCAGATTCTATTTAATAGTGCTGATATATAATCACACTTGGAGGGTGTATTTCTGTTTATTGACAGACTGGACTTATTTTTTGATAGAAGCATTTGTTTTCTGAAGCAAGAGAGCCCTTCCCCAGTCTTTTGCAGGGTGGTGGGTGTCAGTGCTGAGTGGCAAAGTACAAAAGCTTTCCTCTAGCAAGGAAGAGGCAGCATCAGGAAGCAGCCTGCAGATAAGCAGATATCACTAAGTAGGGAAGTAGGACAGATACCCTGAGACAGCATCTGGCAGAGCAAGGGAAGAGACAGGAACTCTTCTTTCAGAGAAAGCCAGAGAAGGAGCTACAGGGACCCAGCTCCTAGAAAACAGCCAAAAGTTCTGAAACTCCATAATATTTAGGTTCTGAGCTCACAATTATTTCAGCCTTAATATGTGCTATATTTAATGTCACATATGTTCCTTAATAGAGTCCCAGTCCAATTTAGGAACACACTGGCCTTGAAGAAACTTGAAAATTTTTGCAATTTATTGCATTTTTCCAGTGCAGAATGGCAAAATACTTATCTTGGAAACATATTCAGTGTTACAATATTCAATGGTCCAGTTTGGAGTATGTATTTACCTATATTTTCATCCATATGCTTGTACTGACCATAAAATCATGTTATCAGTGTGGCAAAAATACTAAGTGATTTAATAAACTGGAGGGTGCCCTCTCCCCCTCCAAAATAGTGAGCAATGTTCTCTCATTTCTCATTCAATCACACTTTAAGACAGATTTGACCAAGTATTTTTAATTGGAGATTTGGAGCGGCTAAAATAAGAAATCCTCTTAATAAATACAGGAGCTTTTTTTAAACTATCTTTTATACCCGTGTAATTCCATTGACTTCACAAGATTTTTTCCTAATACATTCTGATAGGGAAAGAGTAGCAGGTTGTGAATGCTTTTTCTTTTTTTTTTTTTTGTTGCTGTGGGGATAACATTGTCACTGTGCTTGAATCCTTCTAATGAAATAAACATTTTGCATAGCTTTTGCTTTTTACTAGTAGATTATTTTCTACAATACATAGGTAAGTATCAAATATACAATACAAAGTTTACTTATTTTCATTGTTATGAAGACAGTTTTCTAGCTTTTGTGAAGCATTACAAGCCATCCTGGCTTTCCCAAAGGACTGGAAGCTGAAATGGGCAGGCCAGAGGCACTCTATAAACTTCAGCAATTTTCATCAATTTGCTTTGAATGACAAGAAATATTAGGCTTCTGTCTTTCAGGGAAGCACTTCTCAATAAACTATATTTACCAATAGTTCTCACATTTCAACTGTACGCTGTTGTTATTAAATGAAGCAAAAATTGTGGGGAGAGAGACTTTTTAAAATTTGTATTTATCTTTTGTTAGACAGCACACATTTTGACACCAGACAAGCTTACAGGTGCAGAAATCCATCTTCAGTTGTGAAACAGGAGCCAATTTCAAGCCAGCAGTAGGCTAGGGACAATTGTTTTGAGTTTAACTTTGTTACAGTGATGAGTTGAATAAATGGAAGAGAAGAAGGTGTCTGATGCCTTGAAGCAGATGAGATTGTTAGTGAAGGCAGAGGTGATAAAGGTTGCGATAAATGTGTCTGAAATAGTAAATGGAGTCTGGGGGTGTTGCTGTTATTGAAAAGAGAGTCAGGGCAAGGGAGAAGAAAACTGAAAAGCAGAAATCTACAGAGCTCAAATTCACCAAATCCAACTATACAGTAAACATTTTGTAAGAGACTGATTGTTTTGTGAATAGAAGTCTCATTTTCATAGGAACACAAGAAGCTGCAGGAGGTCTCTTTCAATATCCTATCTCCATCAGTGTGTGACACAAAGCAGGTGCTTAAAAAGTAATTTTAAGCCTTTGGATGTTTAATAATTTTTTTAAGCTATAAAACATTTGTAAATGTCTCTGGATAGGACCGTGAGCAGTCCAAGGTAGCTACCCTGGTCTCTCAATGATGAAAAATAGGCAGATGTTAAAAGTGGCATAATCTTGTACTGAAATAGATGTTTAGGGCTATTTCTCTCCATTGTCTGTGGGGGCAATCCAGAGTGAATAACTAGAGTTATTCTCTCTGCACTTCTGCAGTGAACTTTTGACATCTGAAGTGAACCTCCCTCAGCTCTCCAGGACTTGGAAACACTGCAGGGTCTTGAGCACCGACCCAAGGCTGTCTGCATTGCCAGGGGCTGTTCCCAAAAGGTGTTTGCATGTTGGCCTCCCCTTGGAGAAGAGGAAGGGAAACATTTGATGGATGCAAGCCCTGCTGTACCGCTTGGCCTCTTGGCCTCGGTGCCAGAAGGCAGGGTAGGACCAATCTTATTTAGCCACAGACTCTGTCACTTGAAATTGAGGACTTACAAGTCTCTAAGCTGCACTCTGATGCAGCTTTCAGAAATGCCTCCATTTCAGAAATGCCTCCATTAGCTTTATTCTAAAAACCAAGACAACATCCTGCCAGAAATCTTACCTTTATAAAGCTGATACCTCTACATTTCTATGTTTATCCATGCATTCATTTTCTGGGCATTAAATTCAAATGGAGAATTTACAAAGTAGGAATTCTTCAAAGTGTTTGTATCAATCACTGTTGCTCTATTTTTTATTCTCTCCTAAAAAAATGCCATTTCTGTATTAATGTTTTATAATTTTTTTTTACATAATATTCCTCAGTTTAAAAAGAAGTGTTAGAAAACATTAGTAATTTGTTCTTTTTTTTGAAAATAAGCTTCTGTTCACTGAAAGCTGCAGCAAAAAAATGGATGTTCAGTGTTTGAGTTCCCCAGGAAACTCATACATCACTGACTTTGTGCTCTCAATCTGACCTTTTTTACATTATATAAGAAAAAAATAATCCTTATGAAAGTCAGGTTGAAGATAAGATCAGCATAGTGGGCTGGTAATTACATAAAGTGATGTTCAGTCATTAGAGAAAATGTACAGTTGATCCAATGGCTTAGATGTGGGCGAGGAATATGATCTAGCTTTTACTGGTATAAAAGAAAGACGCAACTTCTTCATGCATCAGTTTTGGGAACTTACTTCCAAGTGTTAAGGTCAGCTCATCTACAAACACCATCCTGCAGTTTCTCTGATTTATTCTTGTCGAACAAGGGAGGTAATATATTTTTATTTTTTCATTACTATTACAGAGGTACAGTTGCATATGTTTTGACATTCTCTTTCCCTTCTTTTCCACAAGTTTCCTTCTCTTTCCATTCTGTCAAAGTTTTTGCTTTGAACATTAACTTAAAAGTTGCTTTGTGACTAAAACATCAATGCTTAGAGTTAAGATTACTTTGTAAGTAAGAGAAAATGAGGTTCTAGAATTAGATTGCAGCTAAACATTGATAATTTTTTTTTGGTTGGGGTCCCAAACTTCTTCATTAGTAACTTTGTGTTTTTCTTCTGCTCAATGGAGGCAATTGCTGTCAAATACCAAACATTACACAACCTGTGGCATTAGCACATCTTTTAGAGTCTTTAAAGAAAAAGACAAGATATTTTAAATAATGAGGTGAGAATTTACCTACTGGGAAAGATTTAAAATTACCATCTTTCCAAAGAACTCCTGAAATTCAGGCATTATATATTGCTACAGTAGCTTAAGAAAGATAATAGTTAACAGAACAAAGTAGAAGTTTCCTTGGATTTGATGGTGAGATGAGTGGTGAGAAGATTTACTTGATGAACAGTATGTGCACAGTCAGAAAATTCAAGACCATCAGACAAAACAGCTATTGCCCTGGAAAAGTAGAGAAGATGACATCTGTGGTTTATTGACAGGTCTCTTTGGTGGTTTTGGTATGACCCTGACAATCTGACTCAATAGAGGAAGTGCAAAACTGCAATTTCAATTCCCCTTTTGGTAAATATAATGTTAAAAACTTCCCTCTGGGATTCCCTTGAGACATAAAAATGTACCAAAATATGGCATTATGTCTTCTTGGAAAAATTAGAGTGAAGGATGCCATGGTGCCTTCAGCAAAACCATTTAACACAGGATAATCTGTCTAGGGCTGTGGAGTTACTCCTGTGGCTGGCTTCTTTTATTGGAGCCATTGAAGCAT
This sequence comes from Anthoscopus minutus, assembly GCA_013399455.1. Lineage (NCBI taxonomy): Eukaryota > Metazoa > Chordata > Aves > Passeriformes > Paridae > Anthoscopus > Anthoscopus minutus. The sequence continues at coordinate 19,302 of VWYI01009515.1, forward strand.
TTAGGCTATCAAAAGGCTCAGGATGATGTAGAAACAGATGATTTGGAACAGCTTATCTGTCTTCTGTTGGTGCATGAGACCCTCCAGCTGACTTCTTGCACTCTGGGAATGTTCCCTTGGATGGAGCAGGGCTTAACATTAAACTGTGGAATTGTGTTCCAGTGCAGGCAAGTCTGCCAGCAGTCACAATCCCTCAAAGGGATTGGAAAGAGGATATACAGAAAACATCCTTTAAAAAGGTGCTTTATTTTCAGGAGGGAGGGATTCAGCCAATCCACTCTGTGTGACTCTGTAGATGCTGTTGACCTCAGCTCAGTTTGGCAGGAACATAAGAGGTTGGGGATCTAAACAGTGTGAAGGACCACGTTTCTCCTGCAGACACAGCTTACTCTTGTTGAAGAACAGGTCACGAAGGGCTGGCAGCTGCTTCTTAGGAACCTGACAGCACTGTTCAACACTTCCAAAGCTTTCAGGAAAGTGTCAAGGAGAATCACAGGTTGCATGGCGTCTGTATGTATTCTTACGTGCATACACTGAACTGGCTTTTGGATACCTCTTCTAAATGCTTATTTCTAGTGCTTCTAAAGTTGTTGCCAATGTTTTTTTCTTCCTAATTGTTATTGGCTGCTTTTAATTCCTTTATCCTCTGTTTTCTGCCAGCATGAATGACTCACTGGGCAGGTGGGAGGGAGGAGGTGAAGTTACAAGTACTCAGCACCCAGCCTTGCCACCTGGTAACTACCACGTTATCAGCCATTCTGCTTATCTGGGCTTCAGATAATTCCCTTTCCTCTCTTATTTTTCTGTCTTAATTAGGAACATTTTTGTTTCCACTGCCTTCATTCATTGCACTGGAAAGCACTGTATATCAGTTTTGCTCATAAACTTTCTTACCACTTTAGTAACCCCCATCAGGCAGAGGTCATGTTCTTTTCATCCTGCCTTTGGTCTCAGTCTTCAAAAATGTGTGTATTTGTATTTCTAGACAGATTATGGATTGCTATGGGAAGTATGCAGCTGTCACATTGACCATTTTGTCTGTATTTCTACATCTTCTTCATACTTTCCCAGATGGAGAGTTTCTCATGCAGGGTAAGCTGCTTTCAGCATTCAGAAATAGAACAATTATAAAAGTATTAATTACATTTTCATATTTTATAAATGTGGTCATAAATTTTATAATTCAGTTGCATTTATTGACAATGAGGGTATAATAAATCAAGATAATTCCACTATGAACATGCTTCCTATTTCTTCCCTAACTTTAATTTCTCCAGGTCAAAGATGTCCCAGATGACCATGTCCTCAAGGGGATGTGGGTAACCTTGGTCCTTGAGACACTATTGAATAGAAATGTTTGGTTTCTTGTACTCCTATGATCTAAATGACAACATAACATTAGGAACAGCAGAACCCCAGCTTCTCCTCGTAATATGAAGAATATTTTTCCTATGTAGATCCCAGAATATGGGATGCTGATGATGTAGCATTCTATGAAAGACACATATTAGATTTAAAGGGTACTTTAGAGGTTGCAGGGTTTTTTATTTAGCCTCAAAGAAAATACAAAAAAAATGTGAGGTACAAAAATCTTGGTACCACCAAATATTTAAAAAATTCTTGATAACAGAATCTTACCTGAAAACAAGCAATGTTTAAGAAGCACTACAAATCTTGCTGGTGCTTTTAACTATCTATACCTAGTAGGAAGTTTTCTAGGGATAGCTAATGCTGTAGACAGAAACAAACATGCACAAGTATCAACAAAATTGAAAAGAAAACCTGAGAAGATCCAGTAGTGCTTGTGGTTTACCTAGAAAACCACAGCCTAGTTTTACAGCTGGAGCATGTTGCAGAGTTGAATAAACCTAGACGAGAGATTTGGTGGTTGTGCTTTTCTGTTCTGCAGACATCAAGCAATAGAATGTGGCTTGTGCTTCCTCTTACAGCCTGAACTTCGCCTTTCTTTATGAAAATGAAAATATAGCTGGAAATCAAGTAAAATTCTCTTCCTTATATTTTTATGGCAGGTTGTCCAGAGTGCAAGCTAGGGGAGAACAGATTCTTTTCCAAGCCAGGAGCACCCATTTACCAGTGCACTGGGTGTTGTTTCTCCCGCGCCTACCCCACTCCAATGAGGTCCAAGAAGACCATGCTCGTTCCAAAGAACATTACATCAGAAGCAACATGCTGCGTAGCAAAGGCTTTTACCAAGGTGAGGGTGAGAATGAGGTCTGCTAAAGCTTCTTTTAGAATGCTATATTAAGCTGAACAGTGAATAGTAAAGAATATAAATTTTGCTGGAGGACGCTGGAGAACAGTTTGAGGGAAGAATCCTTTGGTTCTTTCTTTTTTCTAAAGAAGAAATTAAAGCATTGACCAGTAGCAATTCAGCTGATATTCAGCTGGGATGAGGAGATTGGTGTAGTGCCACTCAATTCTATGAAACTGCTTTGTCTCATGACACCTGCAGCTCTAGTGATGGACTTGTCCCAGTATTTTCAACTCTCCTGGATGTGCACCCTCCCCTTAAATGCTACGCAGTGTGTACTTGATTTTAGTACATTGATTGCCTTGTGTCTTTCCTGCATAGACAGGAGTTCTCTGGGAAGGTTGTTTGGTCAATACTATCAATTACATATATAGGAATGAGGGACCAAAACTATCTGTGCTCATTAGATCAATTGAGAAGGTGTTTTACTTTTTAATAGTATAACCAAGAGGGAACTGTAAATGTGTGCAAGTACTGTGAACATTTAACCTTCATCTGGAAGGTTCTTTTAAAGATTCTTCTAAATCTGATTATTTTGGGAGTGATTCTGCTCCAAGTAAAGAAACATTACATTTTATGTAATAAATGGAGAGCTAGTTGAAACGAGCTAAGGTGTCTGTCCTATGGTGACCTGAATCAGGCTCATTAAATGTGTCAGCTGGAGATTCAGCTGAATTACCCACTCACAGATTTGGAGCATTTGAAATACCTTAGGGTACCAAAGTCATATGGGTATGGCTGGCAGACACAGAACCCATGGAAGTGTTTCTAGAGTGACAGCTGGAGGCTTGGTGAGATCCCATCTGATCCCCCAAATGGCAACTGACATCTCAGTGGGTGCAGCTCAAGAGAGCACCAGGTCTCCACTAGTTGTGGTGAGAGCAAGATACCTGACTTTAAACTGAAACAATTCTGGCTCATCTGAGGAGAACATAGATCTTATTCTACAGTGACAATGCTATATTTGCCCTGAGGCAGCAGCTAGACTTTGGTTGAGATTAAATATAAAGGTGACTCTTGTGTTTGTTGCCTTTGTTTTTGTAATTCCCATGCAATGTGTTTTAAGGACACTTTCTGATTTTCCATAGATTGGTTACTTGACACTTTTGGAAAATTAGACATCTTAAGGAGTGTCCAAGTTAAAGAGCAGCAAATTTTGTCACTATATGTCTCACTAATGAAATCCTTCACATTACAGCACCAAGAACAGTGATGATGCAGCTTCATAGGTTGGTGTTGAGATCATTCTAACACATGTACCCCAAAGGGTCTGTGTACTTTGTACTTAAGAAAGTTTTCAGACATTTTACTTGGCAATTCTGTTTTTACTGCACAGCTAATCCTAATTATTTGTTATGTGTGTGTGTTTTCTTTTTTTAAGATTACCCTTAAGGACAATGTGAAGATAGAGAACCATACAGATTGTCACTGCAGTACCTGCTACTATCATAAATCCTAAAGCCTGTCCCTTTGTTAATGGTCAAGGACAACGGTGAATGGAACATTTGTTTTTCAGCTTTTATAGCACCACAGTGTAAAACCTTATGTTTTCTGGTAAAGACTCTGGGTAGACCTCTGGATAAGATAGATGGCTATTTTATTTCCTCCTTGCTTCTTCATGCATTTAAGTAAGTGTAATTATCTCCATTAGGGATAAAATACAGCACTTGCATGACCAAACGCTTGATCTATTTTTAAAATAAACTGTCAGTTAAATCATCTATGTTTATGGAGGAAAAATGGTGATTTATTATCTTAACAGACAAAAATAGATTCTGATGCAATTAAAATTTCTAGATTTTTTTTATGGGAGAAAGAGGGAAAAAGAAAGAGAGGAATGGGAAACTGAACAGAAGAAGAATTGTTTTCCCCTTATTCGCTTAGTAATTAATTTTTTGAAGATGTAATATATTGTTTCTCCTGCTTTTCTTCCATTTTTATTTTACCTAATGGGCAGAAAGTATAACAGTATATCATCTATGCACAGTACTCTGTCTTTCTGTGCCATCTTTTATATTTCTCTGAATTTGATCTCCTCCCATATAGAGAAGCAAATGATGCAAAATCAAACATTATAAAGAATTTTGTACATTTTCATGTAGCAATTGTGGAATAGAGTAGACATACAAGAGTATTAGCTGTTTAAGCTGCTTACCTTTTGCTTGTCTTCATCAAGGCATAGGGCTTTAGTAATTCCCAAATGCCTTGTGCTAGAACCAGGTATACAAATGAAAAAGGTAGGTAATGTGTTAGGTGAGAAAAAGACCACAGAATATGTACTCATAATGCCTGACATTAGTATCAAAAACTTATTTAGTTGTAGTGGGTTGCATTGGGTGCTCTGGAGGAACTGCTTATAGGTCAGAAACCTATCCATGGGAACGGAAGAGAATGAATTTCCTTGTTCTTCATCCTAATTTCTGGGATGAGAACATCATCCTTGCTTCGGTCACTGACTGCAAGGGTTTAAATGTGCTGACCCAAAAAGCCTCAGATATATATTGGGAGGGATTTGCCTGCAGTTGAAGATAGCATTTGAAGTTGTGAGGATAGCAGTAAGAGAGTCCAATGGGCATAGGGAAGAATTCCTGGAGTGAGGCTGCGAGGGTGGCTGCTCTGTCCCGGGCCATGGCCGAGGCTGATGCCTGTGCCGATGCCAAATGACTGAAGCAGTTTAGACGGAACCCCCAGGGCTAAGCTCCTAATGATCGTTTTAATCCACCAATCACCCTCCCTTCTGTCTATTGGAGTGCAAATTCAGCGCTGTTTGCTAAGAATGCAGTCATGGGGTTTTGTGGAGAAGAAAGGGCTTCCTATGTAAAGGAGATGAGATTCTTAGAGAAGCTTTTTTCAGTGTATGTTCAATAAACCTTACTAATCTGATCTCTGCACCTTAACCCCTTAAGCCCCTCTTCTGTCCAGCTTCACCGTGCCATTCCTGGGAGATGTTTTTCTTGACTTGATCTTGAAAAAAAACCTGATTTTGTGAAGGAGACTGATCTCGTTGCTGCATTATTCTTACTGTTCTGGAAAATTTCAGTATACTGGAAAGCTTTTCCCTTAGTGTTTTATCTAAGTCTCATTTGCTTCCTTGTTATTTTTGGTCAGAGGAGAGAAAGTTCAGTAGGCTGGTCTTTAGGATTAGTTTAGTAACACCAGCAGCACAGGTTTTCAGGATGAGAAGTCTAATTTCTCATTCTGAATCATCACTCAGACTTTATGGGAATACATATCAAGCAGCTCTGTAGCTGTCTCACAATTCCAAGCTGCTGTACAATTTTATTAAACATGATTGATGTGGCTACTTTTGCAGGAAAGCCAGGTCCTACCTGGGATTCCTGGGCAACGAGAGAGAAGTTATTTGAAGCTGCAGCATGACTACCTTCGGGAATGGTATTACATTTTCTCATAACTCTGACAGGACTGGAAAGGAGAGCAGGGAAACATTCCCTGAAGTTCACTTGCAGGAGTGATGTACCTTTTTGTGTTGCCAGCCTTCTTGGGTGACATCTTACTCAAATTAATCTCCTCCGGCAGTATCAAGCACTTGCTTGCCTACTTATGCTTGTGCTGCCCACAATAGCAGCACAATAAACTTTTGTTTGGAATTTCTGAATCAACTTCCCTATTTCACTTTGTGAAACCATAGAAATACCGATTAGAGTGAAATCCAAGCTTTAAGGAGAAGAAAAAAAAAAAAAGAGAGATGCTCTAGCCCCGTGTCCTGGTAGGATGCCTGGCGTTTTTCCAGCGGCTTTTCTCCTCTTGCTTGTACCAAGCCTTTTAGTCGTGAACTCTTCAATCCGTGGGTCCCTCTCCGCCCTCAGGCGACTTCAGGCACCAAGAGCTTGCAAAGTGTGTATTGTGAGGCTGTGTGGAATGGGGCAGCATCGGCGTCTTTAAGTTATCTGGCTCTAACTTTTCACTTTAGAAGTAGCAACACATAACAAGGAAAGGGGTGGAATAAGCACGCAGATACACAAACTTAACAGCAGGTGGTAAAGGAAACAAAAAGTCAGATCAGACCCCTTCAGCCGCTGGCGGATGGGCTATTAGGGATGGCCCTAGGGCACATCACTGGTGGGGGCATCATGGGCTTCCTAAGGGGTAGGAAAGGGGTATCCTGGGCTCCCTAAGCAGTGGGAAGGGGGACTGAAGTCGGTACCGTGGGTGCCTGGGGACTGGGAAAAACTTTGTATCCCATGTGTGGGTCCTGCAAGGTCTTAAGTGCTAGCAACTGGAGAAGGAACCCATAGATCTTGGTGACAGCAACTAGAAGACCAATATGCCAGACACCAGCATGATAAGGTCAGGACAGACCTTATCAACCTCTACAACTGCCTAAAGGGTTGTAGCCAGGTGAGGGTGTGTCCCTTTTTCCAAGTAACAGGTGATGGGACATGAGGTAGTGGCCTCAAGTTGCAGCAGGGGAGGTTTAGATTGAATACTGGGAAACATTTCTTCACGGAGAGGTTTAGTGCTGGAACAGGCTGCCCGGGGAGTGGTGGTGGAGTCACCACCCTGATGGTATTTAAAAGGAGTGTAAATGTGGCATTTAGGGACATGATTAAGGGACTTGGCAGGGCTGGGTTAATGGTTAGATTAGATTATTTTAAAGGTCTATTCTGTCTGAAATGATTCTATCATTCTAAAAGTGGCTCATCATCTGTGATACCTTCTAGACACCAGGGTTGTCCCAATTGGAGGTACAGTGGGTCTGTCAAGTTGTCAGCAACTGGAAGCAGCATGGTGTTTATTTATGTGGGAGAGGTTTAAACATAAGCACGTGCAGATAGCAAAATGTGCTTCTTCTTCCCGTAGTTAATTTAATCTTGTATGGATGTGTATGAGTAATTGTATGACAAATTTTAAGCTGGACTAATTGATGAGTGGGAGGAAGCCTGAATCTGGAAGGACTCAAGGTCTGAGGTCAATTTAAATAAGGGGACATAGGGTCTGGGCATGGGTGGACAGAGAAGCTGTGCTAAATTCAAGGAATCATGACTGTGGAGAGGCTTGTGAGACAAATGTGTGGTCCACACATTTTCTTGCTAGCAAACTTCAAGCTGGACTGTCTGTGGAGTAGGAGGAGACCCACTTACTGAATAAGGGAGCTCAGGCATGGGTTTTAGAGGGCTTTACAAGCTGGGCTGATATTCGAGGATCTTGTGCCATAGCTGCACTTGTGAATCTCGCAAAGGAGGACACGTATGTTTTCACAGAGGATTTCAATCTTTATCAGCTGGAGAGGAGGAGGGTGAGGGTTGTTGGTGTTTATGTGAGTGTGGCTGAAGGCAGTGGTCTGTTGGGTAATCTCTGTGCAGTTACCTCGGTGCTCTCTGTGTGCCTCTCTGGGACAGATGCTCGGCTTTGTTGCTGCACAAACCTGCACAAAGACAGGAGCTCTCTCCAACAGACTGGGATGGAGAGTTCCTGTGTGTCCACAGCTGGGCTGCAGGAGTCAGCAAGGAGAGATCCCTGGGTCCTGGAGTCCACAGGATTCAGCAGCCAACGTTTACATCTTTGACGTGTATTATCCAAATACACTTTTTTTGTCATTGTAGCTGTCAGAATGAGGTCAGAATTTGTTTCTTTACATTTGAAAGCAAGAGCAGAAGTCCAGGCCATGGTTGGAAGAGTAGTAATGTTAGATCAGTGGGCCCATTTACAGTCAGGATAGGAGATACAAGGCTACTTGTTATTAGAAAGCAAATACAATTGACCATAATCGAGAGTAAATGGGATATGAATAGGAGTACTGGAAGACTATCTAGATTCATATTTTTAGGGATTCAACACTATATTTGCAGTAAAAAAGAAAAACAGGAAGAAAACACTATACAGTTTCCTTGCATTATAAAATGACTGAAATAAAGGCTCAGTTGGTCATATATATTCAAGCAGGCACGGACAGACAGTGTCATAAAATCAGAAGAAAAATGAACCCCTTGTTTACATGGATAGCCAATGTACATCTTCTGTATTTTAGGAACAGGGTATTTGTGCATGGAGATAAAATGAAGTCTTTGTCAGTGTGGTTTATAAGCAACAATGAATAAGACTGATACTGTGGATTAAAAATGCTGAAGATCAAGCTGACTGAAGATAAAAATGATATATTTTTGCTGTCACAGTGACCTATATAAAATTACATCAGCACAGTCCTAATAACAAATTCATTTGTGAGCAGAGGGACTACTGAAGCTTGATTTCCATGCTATCTGTGCCACGTCTTACTGAAAATCCATTTTGCCATCTTCTCAGCAAACCCCTCTTCCTCCTTCCTGGTGGTCCCATCAGGTGCTCTCTCAAGCTGCTGTAGAGCATTAGCCAGAGGTGCTGTTTGTCCACTCAACAGGTTTTCTTAGAGGCGCTACCAGCTTCTTTTCTGTCAGATCCCAATTTTTATATTTTGCCTGAAAATATAAAAATATAGTATATTTTTATATACTATATTTAGTAGGTGATGACTTTCACAGAACTGCTAAGATCTTCCAAGGGCTGAGGTCATTACCCATCATTCAAAAATGCTCAGAGCTGACCAGAGGCTTAAACAGTTGCTGAGCAGTAGCTGTCAGACACCTGGGTGGACAGACAGTCAGACAGACAGTGGGAGTGCCTCGCTGCTTCCAGGTGCCAGGCTGAAAAGCCTTTCAAAGTTAGGTACTCTGATTTCTAGTAAGAGCAGGAAGGGCGTCTTCTTGGCAGACAGATAAAGCTCTTGAGCTGTAAGGATTTTAATGAATTGGCATTTCACAGCAGACTTCTTAGTCCCAGTAAGACTGAGAAGCTCCGAGTGAGCAGTCATTTCCTCTCCCTTTCACCCTGCCTAAACTGTGTTTTCCAATAGGGGTATGGGGGAAAGAGGTTACCCTATGGCTTGTTCTTGAAAAGCACAGGCTATGTGTTTCCCTTTTACAGCTGGGTAAAAGCTCCTTACTAAACTGGAATTCACTTAAATATATGCATATATAGCAGGAGTCTCTTGCAGTGGAGGGAAGGGCATCAATGAAGATTGCCATGAAAAAAGATTGATTTGAAGATGATGCAAGGAAACTTGTAAACTTGCATGGTGATGAAATAAAACTAAGTTAATCAGGTGTCTGTTAGAACAGGTGTCTGGAGGATTTCACTGTTTAAAGGGTTTCCCTGTTGCTCTGCAGTTTCCCGTGTCTCTGACATATGTTAACCCAGCACTTGGCCTGCTGTCAGGTTGGAGTAAGATGCCATCTTATTATCTACACACATGTAAGCAGTAAATCTTACAATTACTGCTCTCCAAACCATTCTGGGTCTGGGGGTATGAGAGAAACCACTATTCTTTTGGTTGAGGGAAACAAAAGGCCAGGAAATTTGCTTTGGGAAAGGGCTTCAGCTCAGTGTTAATTTCTTGAGAATTTGGGGTTTACTGATATTGTAATTTGTTTTTAAAATAATCTGTCTTTCTACATAATTTTGATGGTCTAAAAGCATAAGAAACATCTTTTATGTCAAATCAATCAGCCTTCTAGCCCAAGCACTTGGTTTCTGACTCCAGTAGTATCAGTTGCTCCTTTGTGGGATCACAAGACTCTGGCCATTTCTTGCAGTTGGTTTCCCTTGTGCCACTCCCACATGTGCCAGTATCCACAATGGTTTACTGGGGGCTGCTAGGGATTATATCTCTGTCTTGTTTTTTTGTGTATCTACCCATGCACTTCCTTTATATTAATTCATTCACTTTGGTTTGAACCTGCTGGTATTATGTGCTTTCATAACAATAAATTAGACTAAACTAATTTCTTAAAAACTCCTTTAATTATTTTGTAATACTCAACTGTTACTGTTCTTTGTATTGTCCTCTCTATCAGAAAAACTCCAGCATTTTTAGGGTTTTCCTTGTAAGGCAGCCGCTTGATCATTTTGGTTGTTTTTCTCCGTACCTGCTTTAACTCTACCCTTCTTGAGATGCAAAGAGAAGACTCTGACCTGTACTCCAACGTGCTAATACCAAAGTTACATGTAGCAGGAAAATGATGCCTTCCGTCTTGTTCTGGTACCCTTTTTCATGACACTGTTTCAGCTTCTATTGCTGCCCAGAGACTCTTAAGACCAGAGATTTGTACATAAAGACTCTTAGGATCTTTTTTCTGACGTGCTGCTTCCAGTTCTGTGTACAGCATCATCTTTGGTTTGGCTTAGTTTCCCCTAAATGAATTAACTTATATTTATATGCTCTGAAATTTATTTGACACCTGTTTGACAATTTTGGTTTGTCTGGTCTTTCTGGGGTTCTTCACCATCAGCATAAATGTTGGCTGCCTGAACAAGGGTTTAATACAATCTATAAGTTTGGAAATGTCACAGAGCATTTCCTTCTCTAGTTTTCTGATTAATATGTTGAGTAAAACTGATTCTTGAAAGCAAAAGGTCCAAGTTAGCCTTACCCTTTGTTTCCTATCCTTTAGCTAGCTTTTACTTTGTAAAAGAAATTTTTTCTCCAACTTTGTGGCAACTTAAGCTTCTCTAAAAACACTCTTTAGGCATTATTTGGCATGTCTCCATTTTCTGCAGTATTATAATAGTAAAACATCCCAAGTCTTAGTATCTAGTTCAAGCTGTCTCAAGCTGCTGCTTGATAGAGATTGAACAATCCCCTGCTGATTGCTAAGACTGCCTTCACCCTAATGCAGGGTTTGGAGTCAGTTTTCATTTATTGAAAATTTTGTTAGGGTATTTTCTTTTGGAGCAAGCCTAGCTATAATTTGGCTCAAGGTCTGAACTTCCTACACCTCTACATGGAGACAGCCTGGAGAAGAGTCAGTCCAGAAACAAAACAACCACTCCAATCACAGCTCCTATCCCTGTTTCTGCTGCTTCCTGAAATGACTATAGTAAGTCACTACTAGCCTGTGTGGACACGGTAACTTCTACCATGCAGTCACAGCTAAGGGAATCAGTGTTCAAAGAGGAAAAGCCAATATACTCTATTTCCCTGTTTGTTTTTTTTAATTTCCATTTTATTCCCCATCATTATTTTCTGCCCATCTTCTTCATAGTGATACTCTAGTGAGTGCAAAGGCCCACCAGGTGTCATCCTCAGCAGACAGGGACAGCGAATGTTATTCCTTGTTCTCACTCCTTAGCACAACTGCATGCTTATTAATTGAAGTAAGGTAAGGCCAGATGAAGGCATGAAGGGAGAATGATTTTTCTTTCCCCTGCAGATTTTTGAGTTAGCTTGATTTGGAATAACTATGTTTTTACACGTGTTTGTCATTTCACTTCTTTTAAATCTTTATACTAAGTGGTTTGTAATGTTCCTTTCATGTAAATATACTCCCAGAGGAGGATACAACAGCAAAGCAATTCTGAAAAGTCACAAAATAAATAAAAGGGTAAAACACTGAGCCGTGTATTATTGGAAGACATAAGGGTGCACAGTTGCCTGAGAGCCCAAGGGAAACAGTTCCAGCTGATGGAGCCTCCAAGCACAGAGCTGGAGGTAGAAGTCTGAAAGAGCTCTAAGTTAATGTTTAAAAGAGATGGGTAATTGCATAGCCATTAGTAACATTTACAGCCATGAGTGCAAAGATAATAGGAAGCATAAACAAATCCATTGCTCAAGATGTTGGCCCTGTAGGCATTAGAAGGAATTTTTTTTTATTGCTTTTTGGTCAAAGCAAATACTTGTTTGTGAGAGGTTTTATTAATTTTTTTTTCCTCTCCTTTGGGCACAAGGCAGTAACCATTGCTGCTGGGGAAATGATAAAGGGTTTTATAGTGCAACAGTATTCCTAATAAGGATCTCTTCTGTTTTTTTAGCATTACTGGATATTTTCTGTCCCAAGCAGAAGAGAAAACATATTTTTGCTCTAGACGTGTGGTCTGGCAGTGGGGAGGCTAAACACCAGCAGAGTGCTCAGAATAATAAATATGGAGACAGCATGACACCATTTACTACAACAATTTACCTTTCTGTGCTCTTCATTTTCTCCATCCTTGGCCAGCGTCAGCCCAGGGGCTTTTTGCTGGTGCCGCGGATGCAATAGGTTTCTGTGAAGTGCTTGGGAAGACAAAGCTAGTGACAATACGAATGAGTCAAGTGGTTATGCTCTGGATCCACCCAGCAGTTGTGTTGCAGATCATCTCAAGAACAAATTGAGTTCTTAGCTGTCGGTCTGGGTATAAAGGGTTCTACAGGCATAAGGTGATAACCACAAACCTCACTGGCTGATGTGATTCTGAGTGTCCATGTGGCTGTGAGTGGTAGTGTAGGTAATGAGGAAGATTTTCTCCTTTTTAGCTGCTTGATTAGAGAATGGCCATGGGGCAAAGATAATGCTGGGATTCTTACAGGAGGAATGTGTTAGATAGAACACAAACGCTTTGTTCCATATTTAATCTCTGTTGGGAAATTATTATGTATTTGAACGGTGCTTTGTAGTTTCTAAAACCCGATTCACAGTCAGTGTTCTGATAGAGTTAAAACTCTGCCCTTCATGTTTCCTATTTTTTCTGTTTTACATTACACATTACTAAGCATCAAAAACATTGTTACTGTTTTATTCCACAGGAAGAAAAAAAAAGTTGTTCTACTTCTGTTTTTTTAAAACCTCCTTTCAACAGGCTGGGTAGAAAATCTTGTGCATTGTCGATAGTAGTTTAAGAATGATAACCACTCCACCTTCTTCCACCTCTTCAAAACAGGCCTTACAGGAAGAGGGTTTGGACAAGGTCTGTATCTGATAAGAATCTTTGGAGTAGACTGCTATGAAAGAAGACCAGAGGATTGCTCCCTGGGAGCCTCTCCCTGCCCTCAACCCTGGTTTGAGCAACAGTGCCCAGGCTGGGAGGACAAGGATGTACAGGCAGGACTGTTGTAACTCCCCTGTTTTCATTTTAGGCCTCATAAGCTACATTAGAGAACTATTTACATGTTATCATATCAGATCCAGGGACCCATGTGAGCATCTCCAGACAACCAGCAACCAAGCACCCCTAAAAGCTGTCTGTAGCTGGGCACCAAGATTCCACCAGGCTGTTGTGAGGACTGTACCCTACATGCTGCTGGGGATCTTCTCTGAACAATGGACACATCTCTAGGGTGAACAAATAAATCTATCTATCTATCTATCTATCTATCTATCTATCTATCTATCTATCTATCTATCTCTATATCTATATCTATATGAATATTTATATATAAAACACATAATATACAAATATAGAACATCATATCTACTTATATGTTTATTAATACGATAAACATATACTATGAAATACTATATATTTTTAATAAAGTATATATATTCTTTATGAGATACTTGAACACTACAGACACATTCACTGCCATAGCAAGATTAATCCACATGAACCTTTTTCTGTGAACTGCCCTGTATAATAGCTGGAGAAGACCACATTTTAACTTAGGTATTCTCAGACCTCCCCTCTTTTTGCCTGCAGGCACCTCTCCCCTGAGTTAAATTCTCATCAGGAGGAAATTTATTCTATTGCCATCATACCCCAAATGGAACAAAACTGCAGCAAAGAGCCCTGAGCACTTCACCACAAACACCACGACCAGCACTCCAGGCAGCTCAGCATGAGAAGCACAAACACCTTTGGGCGAGCGAGGCCAGAACACCACCACCGTCCACGTTCTCAGCAAGCAGCAGGAACGCTGGTTTCCCAAGGCAGACTTAAAAAAATAAAGTGGGAACTAAAATTCATAGCTAGACTTCATAGCAAAAACTACAGACTTGGCAGCAACGCTGTCTGCCCAGAATATCACAGCTTTTCCTGATGAGTTTTTTGTTGCTTGTACTCTGTCTCTACACAGGAGAGGCCGGGGCTCTGTTGTCTCTCCTCTTCCAAACTTTGTACCACGGAGGTGCAAACTGTATTCCTTTAAAGGTGTTAACCGGTGGAGCTCAGCAAATGCTGCCAGCCTGAAGCGTGCCGGTTCTGTCAGACCTGCGGGGATGCCGGTCTGCTCCAGCGCTCGCCCCTCTCTCCCGGCCACACCGCTGCTGTGCAGGAGCTGTTGTCTCTCTGCAAACCCAGCCCTACCCGCGCTGCCAGACCCTCAGGCTACACCCCCACAAATACCGCTACCGCTCTGGGGGCTCTTCTTATCTATGAGAAATGTCAATCTGTCTTTTTTCATCATGAGGGGCTGGAAGTGCAGGAAGGCTCAGGAGGGAAGGGGCCCCAGGGGTTCTCCAGCGCAGCCTCTCTGAGCCGCTCCGCTGTGAGATGGGGTGGGTTTAGCGATACTGCCCGGCCGTAGGACGGGGCTGAGCTTCAAAGAAGGAATACAAAGGCAGAAAGGCTTTAAAGAGCTTTTTGTGTGTGCAGGTGTTGCAAGACCAGGGCGTTGCGTCTGTGGAGAACTAAGGTCAAATGAATTCATTTCACTTTTTCTCTCCCCGTTGGGTCCATATTGAGTAGGAAAACCGCAAGAAGCATCGAATTGTTTCCTGCCAACCTGTATTAATGTTGATGTAGACTGAGATACCGAGGTATGACTGTTGGATTCTCCTAATTGGAATGCTGCTTTCAGATCTCCTGTCCCACATGCATATTCAGTTTCGTCTCAGAGGAAAACTCCTTTCTCCTCCGAAACTGTTTTTTATCTTTCCAGATTTATTTTCTAGGAACCTTGAAAGCATGAATATATTACAGAAGCGTTACCAATAATCCAAAGGCTTCGGACGCTTTGTGGTTTAATTTTCTTTTGCTGCAGTTCCCAGTGTGAGTATTTATGGCCCTTGAATGCCATCCAGTGGTGGAAGTGCAGGGCATCTCCCAGCCTGCTGAGAAACTGCCTCCAGACGCAGCAAGTTCACAAGGAAAATTATTTTTACATTAACAGCTTATCATTCTCATGCCCTATTTGTAGTGAGATCAGAAACCATAAAAATATATTTTACATGGCAGGGCACAGCGACAGAAAAGCCATCTGGCGTTTCACAGTTCTTTAAAATGTGAGACAGAAATAGACCGTATTTATAATTTGAATTATAATTGGCTTTAAAGCTCAAGCTTCAAACAACTGCAAGGACTGACTTTTTCATCTTCATTATGATTTTTTAAGGCAGAATTTTCTCTTGGGATTTGCTTGCTCAAGAGAGCTAAAGTGTGAACTGCCATGGAGGGAGACGGCTTTGTTAACTATTTACATGCAGAGCTTTGAAACAGCTGGGTGTTTTAGAAACTTAACATGCAGAGATTGCAAGATATGCCTTGTTGAGAGTACATTGTTCCTTAAGTGATAGCGCCTGCCTTTCCTAAGGTTGGATTCAATAAGTATTTGATTCTAAGCTAGATAGACAGACTTCAGATAAGAATAAAGACAATTCAGCCTGTCAAATAAACACCAGGTTTGTTTGGAACTCAGAAATATATTTTAAAGGGTTTTTTAAAATTAAAAAACCCAAAACAACAAACATATAGTTCTTCAAATAGTTATCACAGCTCAGTTCTGAAACCACAATTTAAAGTCACATTTTCACTCTTTTTCTCTCCTCACACAGTTTCTATCCCACCACTGATATTTAATGATGGCAATATAGAATTAACAAAGAGGAAATGGCTGGGAAAAGAGAAAAAAAAGTTTCAAAAAGCCACTCTAAAACAGCAAGAAAACTCCACCAAATTCTCATTTTCTTATTTCTTCTAACATGGAAGAACATCCTTTTTTTCTATCTCGGCAAAACTGAATTTTCATTCCTTAAAAATTCATTATATTTGGGGATTTTTTTTTTAAATTTAAAACGCTCTCTTCCCTGTCACTTCTGCTTTTCAGTGAGATTATTGCCCAGATTTCTTGCCCTCCAGTGGAATTCCCCACTTGCACTCTGAGGTGTGACCAGTTATGATGCCTGGTGCTAAACCACCAATTCAGCAATGAAGGTCAGCCCATGTTCTGAAGCCTCAGGCTTCTACGCGTACCTTCCTCAAGGATTGCCTTGCAAGGATTTGGGATGCAGAGATGAATGGATATTCATAGTCTTCCACCTAACAATTCCCTTTTCCCTGGCTACTATCAGACAATACCAGAGCAGATTCCAGCTACTTGGACATTCACACTGTGGCCTGTTGGCACACACCTGGACAGTTTATGCCATATAGCAAGAATCCCAGATCTAGTTCAAAAGAGAACACTTGGGACTGGTCCAGTATGGTTCCTGTGTTGGAGGGAAATGTTGGAGAGCGACAGAGAACTCCTGAGATTACCTTAGGAGCTGGAAGCAAGGACTAGTGGTATTAGTTGGCTGACTGTCTGTACTTTTTGTACACAGGTTCTGAGCTTTTAGAATATAGTACTCAAATATCTCCTGAATCCCAACCACTGTAAATAGTTATGTTTGGCATTGGCCTTAATGGCTACTCAGTCCTTAGCTTTTGCAGTAAGGCACAAAATAAATTTTCATTTCATCCTGAGTGTTTAAAACAATTTGCATGTTTGTAAGGATTGCTATGGTTTGGGGACTATGGGATCAGAAATGCCACTGAATTCCTGAGGTAAAAATTTCAAGAAAACTATTGCAGCAACAGTCAGCGTACATCTTGGGATGTACACTCCAAGTATGCCTGTCACTGAACACTAATCCCAGGAAAGGATCACTGAGATCTGTTGGTGTTACATTTCTTTACTCTTTGCTCTGACACATATTCTCAATACTTTTTCCATTAGAATCTTGCATATGCTTCTCTTGATGAGGCAAATCACATCTCTTTTTTATCTGCCACATCTCTCAAGGAACAAAGTGCTCTTAGAAACCAGGATTCATATGCAGTTCTTCAAGTGCTGAAAAATAAGCACAGAACAAGCCTCAAAATTTAAGATCATAGTGTAAAAGTAATTAAATTATTCACAGCAATAGTTTGTAAGTTTATTTGCTTGCTAGTTTTACAGCCCTTAGTGGTACATACTTTTAAGCTTCCCTGGCTTCCTTGTACCCTTGAATCCAAGTGGAGAGAGACAGGGCTGCCTGTGGTCCTTTCAGCATCTCCCTTGGCTCCTCAATTCAGGTTGTCCAGAGAGTTCACTATCTCACTCCAGTTTTAGGATTAGCAACTAATTCCAAGCAGAAGGGTCAAGGGAAGTGATTCAGGAAGCAGGGAGGGAATGTGACTGCTATGCTGAGTTAATCCTGACACGGGTACCATGTGTGTGGTGTTTGTGCCTGCCTAGACAGCACCCTGCAGCCATTGCCACATGTCCTGCTGGTGCTCAGGATGGTGGCAATACAAGCAGGCATCATGGTCCTAGCAGCTGGTGCCAAACGTGGGTTTTTCTGTCAGTCTTGCACAATCAGAGGCCATAGTTCTCATGTCTGAAGAAGCTGACAGATACATTGTGCAGCTGTATTGAGACCCATGCTATTCTACTGCCACACAAGTGTTTGCTGCCTTTCAGCTGGGTTTCAGCCTGGAGCCTTTCCTCGGGTTTCTGAGTCTGGGTAGTGTGCTGCTTGAAGTGTTCCTCTCTTTTTGCACGTAGTACAGTTAAAGTCTTGTTTCCAGAAGCACAGAAACAAATTTGGGGGCTGGGTGGAGATAATTTCCTCACAAGACATCAGGATTTTCACCAGGACCTATCCTTTCAGTTCTGTCTTTCTTTGGTTTCTGTCATAGGGGTGCCAATATTCCTGTTGACAGTCTGTGTCTGTCTGCTGGCTCCTCTCTGCTTTGCAGTGGCATATCTAGTGTCTGCCAGCTGGTACCGTCAAAACTAATCAAACATCAAAAGCTACATAGAATCATAGAATCATAGAATATCCTGATTTGGAAGTGACCCACAAGAACCATCAAAGGCTGACATCTGTCCCAGCACAGGACTATCCTGAAGAGTCACACCATGTGCCTGAGAACATTCTTCAAATGTTTCTTGAACTCTGTCAGGTTTGGTGCTGTAACCACTTCCCTGAGGAATTTGTTCTAGTGCCCAACCCCCCTCTGAGTGACAAACCTTTTCCTAATACCCAGCCTAAACCTCTCCTGACACAGCTTCAGGCCATTCCCTTATGTCCTTGTCACTGGTCACCCAAGAGGGGAGATCAGTGCCTGCCCCTCCTTTTCCCCTGATAAGGAAGTACATTTTGAAGGGAGGACAGTCCTGATTCTTTTTCATTTTCCATGCTTTTCTCCACGTCAAGGTCAGAAAAGGGAAGAAGTGATCAATGATTGACTAAAAATAACTGAAAGGATGGGTAAAGAATATGTAAGTTTGACATCAGGCTGAACACAGGCTGATTGAACAAGTATGGACGGAACTAGTCAAAGCCACTTCTGTGTAATTAACTATCTCAAAAGGTTACTATTGTACCAGTTAGTCCTAGACCTGCTGGATGCCTGCATTGCCACCCATCTGCTAGCTGAGCAGGAAGTCACTTGTGCTCTCCTTTCCTAATCAGTGCCTGACAGGGATATTTGTGAATGCCACCTGAGGATATGTGGTTATTTAATGTGCAGGGCTTATGTACTTCACCAAAAAGCAACTTTCCATGCATACATGTGAGGTATATGAAAAACAATTGGCTGTAAAGCATCTGGAGCTTAGCTGTATGTATCAGAGACTTCTCTTGCTGCTAAAGGAAATTTTTTTTTTCTGGTAAACACATCCTTTCTTAAGTTGTGTACCTCCCATAATACTCATCTCCAGTAATAAGAGTTGTTGAAGAGTGCTCTGATAGTTAAGTGTAGGCTGTGTGGGGCATTTCAAACTTGTAAGTACTTCTTGTAACAGGCACCCAGCTGCAGAGGAATAATAAGAAAGCATGCCATTCCAAACTGTTTACTGAATGTAGGCTCGTTTCTTGTCTTCTATTCCTGCTGACCTGAGGTGAAGTTGATGATCTTTTCCACTTGCAATTCATGGGCCTCAGGCTCCCTGTGCACTGCAATCCACAGAAAAACAGGCATCTGAAGAAAAAGCAATTGTCTATGCAGTGAGGCTTTGATGTTGACCTTGACTTTTCCATTGTTAGGTGTGAGATAGTAGTATTTTCTTCAAACACTCCTCCTTGTTTGAATTTTGCTAGAAACTGTGTGAAGTCCAATGACTTTGGCACCAATGAAGGAAACTATTTCTCTTCACTAGAAGTGGAATTTTTTTAATCACATCTATAACCAGTACAGAGAGACATGCCCCTGTACAGGGGTTCATTTGTGCCTTTGTGTTGTGAGTAGGACTACATGAGTAGCTCAGGTGCCACTTTTCTGGGTGGCCAGAACTAGGTGAAATAAATCCCACCTGAGTGTTGGCTAACTGGTGATATGAACCTGGAAGTGCTGCCACTGTGACATATCATGACAGTAGAGCAGTACCTGCCCTGCTGAGCAGTGCTGAACTTGTTTGGTCTCAGGAGGTCTACTGCCTAGGGCCTGAGGCAGAGAGAAGGACACTGAAGAAGATGAGGCTGTTGATGGTGCCTCAAGGAGAAGGCTGATGGGTCAGGAGATGGAGATTACTGAGAATCTCACGAGGCAGACCCTGGACGAGGGTGCAGATAGGAAGTGATGGTGAAGACTGATGTTAAATACCTTCTTTTGCAAAGCATGGTTTCCTACAGTGAACAGCAAGTATCTGTCTACAGTCAACTTTTCTGGTTCCCTTTCCATGTACTTTTGTGCAGCCAAAGTTTACTCAGCAATTATTAATATTAAGCAAATTTGAAGTTTGCTGTCAGCAAATATTCTCAGCAGAGGCTGGAGTATTAGTACCTCCTTCCGTGGCTGAGCTAAGAAGAAGGGGTCTCAGGAGGTCTGTGAAGAAAATGCAGCACAGCAGCAGTTTGCACAGTGGAAGCTTTTAAAATGCATGACATTTTGAGGGATATTTTTCAGATTGTAATGTCCAAATAGCTGCAATATGCTTATGGGCAAGACATAACCAGAACACAAAGGAAGATTTGTCAGATGGTAAGGGTTCAGAGGCTGTTGCAAATAATAGGGCATTTTTTTTTTCCTCTTTGTTGGTGGTAGATGGGATGAAAAGCAACATGAGCTATTTATAGCAAATGGGGAGATTCAGGTTAGTAAATAAAGCTTTCTGTGGCTGAAGGAAATGAAGCAGGGAAATTAGCTGTCTGAGGAAGATGAGGTATCTCCATCACTGGAGAACTTTGAGAACAGATTGAACAAATATTTGTCAGAAGTGACATAGCTGTAGGTGACCCTGCCTTGAGGCTAGGGAACGGATGAGGCCCTTCCAGCCTTATAATCTGCTCCTTCTGAGATGGATTATCTAATTCAGACAAGTCTGTTGGGAAAAACACCACAACAATGTGTTTGTCAGATTGTTGGACCACTGTGAGTATGAATAACCAGCATAATGAACATGAGTTTAATGCTTCACAATTATTTGAGGTTTATTTCCTAAAATGAAGGAAGGGATGGAAGAATCTATTTAGGAAGTCTATTCTAAAAAGTCTGAGTGTAACATTTGCTGCTTCTAATATCGCAGACTGGCTCATACAGCACTACAGTTTTTAAAGAACTGAGCAGGAGAGGGGAGGGTTGGTTATTTTTCAAGTGTGAATTACTCTTGTTTCATGACCTGAGGGGTGTACAAAAGACCTATGTGAAGTATGGCACCTTCCTGATACTGCTGGTGCACAATGCCCTGCATGCTTCCTGTGCTTCTCTTACTGTCTCTTCTCACTAGATTTTTTAATAGAGCCAAAGGTGACATGATGTATGTCTTTTACAGAAGCCACCTGGACCAAACCTGTGTCCAGGATGGTCAGCTAGCCAGGCAAGTACCACTCCCAGTATCCAGTCAGCTTCCACCCCCTCAGCATCTGCTCCCCACGGTTTCCCATGGTGTGTGTACTGCAGTTTGGTCACGGTGATCTAGGCAGCCTCCTCAGTTCTCTGTGGTTTTGCAGTTAGTGCCAGATGGCCTTTGGCCACCAAAATCTGCGCTTGACAGCATGAGCTGGGAAAGCAGCAAGGCTGGTCTCCCAGGGAACACGATGACTGCTGGGATGACAGGAATGGTGGAAAAATCACAAGTGTCATCATCACTGCACCCTAGGTGTCAGTATAGATACATGTGTTGGAGGAAGAACAGGGTTCCGGAGTATGCCAGCACCATATCTCTGAAAGATTTTGTGAGTGAGGTTGGCAGTGACTGGTGAGGCCTCAGCCTAAGGAGAAATTGTGATCGTGATAACCACTGCTTCACTTGGAGGGATGTTCAGTCTCAACAGCTCCAAAACAGTCAGACATCCTGCTGACATGGGTGGGGATGGTGAGGCCTGGGCTGGGACAGGGGGAGCAAGGCAGCAGATGACATGACTTGTAGGCTTCTGTGGTAAGGATGCTGATGGTTAGCACCTACGTGGGGCAGCGGGGATAGGTTACTGGTGTGAGCTTTCAGAAGAAAGCAGTTACCTGTATCTGTATGAGGACTGAGGCTGGGAATTGGTGAACTTCCACTAGAAAGCTGCTGGCTACTCTGCTCTGAGCCCAGGACCATGAAGATCCACATCCTCAGGTGAGCGGCCTGGCGATTCCTTCTGAATCAGGAGTACAGGGTAATCCCAACAGGGTGCTTGTGTTGTCCATAGTGTTCAAGACATAGTAGATTTACAATTGATGGCAACAGCTCTCATCAATGGGCCGTTCTTCCGGTGTGTCAAAGATGTGCTGGGGCTCCAGCTCCTAAAATAGCCCTGGGATATCAGCAGTGCAGGTGACAGAGAATTGTGGAACGACCCCTGTGCCTGGGGTATGCATGGATCACCTGCTGCTTTTCTCTCCCTTTTTGAGCAGGAGGGAAGGCCAACACAGGAAGATCATCACAAGCCTCTGACTGGAGATGAGACAAGGATGGGAGCTAACTGGAATGTTTTATCTGTGAGCATGCTTCTGTGACTGATGTGACTGATGTCAGTAGTAGTGCACGATCACATCATGAATTCCTGACCACATCAGTGTTGGTGTGGTCCTGAAGACCTGACAGACCCAAGTGAAGCCATGGACCTGGAGACAAATTCCCAAACCATGCTGCTCCCCATAGCATTGGTGCTTCTCTCTTGTGCAGCTGAGGAAACTGGGCTGCCCTGGAGGGCAGCAGGCTGGAGCTCCCACATGAATTCATGGCTATTGTCAAGACAAGGAGCCTCCACCATGTTTGCATTTCCTGCCTCTGCCTATAGACCAAAAGATCGTTAGCAAATATTTGAACAACACAGATACACTATCAGATTTAAAAAATACCCTCAATAAAAACTGTGCTAACACAGTCCCACATGTATCACATGACCTTGTGGGCAGAGAAGCTGTACTGTCTTACCTTTCAACAATTATTTTTAAGCCTCTCTTTTTGTGTGTATGTGTGCAGAAACTTATTCTTACCTCTAGGTTTTGGAATTAGGTGACCTGAAAGACTGGCCTGGTTTGCATCCCTTTTCTCAGTGTGTTCATGTATTCATTGCAAAAAGGTAATGTTTCCTTCATCTGAACATATTTTTTCACCTTTATTTCCTTGGACAGCCTTGTGGTTTCCAGCACCCTGTTGATCTACACATGACAAACTTGAAAATGTGCAGTAGAAAATTCTTTTATGTGATTCAAAGACAGACCAAAGCAAGCGCTTAGTTGGAAAAAGCATTTCCCTAGGAAATGGGCTTTTCACAGAGAGCATGGGGTATTTTTAAAAGACTTTGCTTTTCAAAGGTCAAAGTAGAAAACTTATTCTTGCAAGACTGTGTTTCTGTTCAAGTGTAGGTGATGTGCAGCTGCCTGCAGGAGTTCAAGCTCCTTTTGGAGATGTTGAAAATCTAGGGCTGAACTCCGCTGCCCACAGGAAGGCATCTACTGACCCCTGAGATGCCCTGAACTATCCTGCTGTTGCCTTGCCGGTCTCTGAAGCCTGTGTCATGCCTGGGTGCAGGTGTATCTTCCAGGATGAGATATCACAGTCCCTGATTCCAAAAGCTGTGTTGAACAAATCCCCCTTGGATGTAAAGGGAGCAGACAAACTCAGCGTGCATACAGGTGTTTCTACACCTAAATTTTGTGTTTTCATAAGCAGCCATATTCTGTCCCATCTGTCTCCATTCCAGACATTCTGATATCCCTCTTGTGCTCCCAATCTCAGCCTCATTAAGCTGGGGATATGATGCAGCCTTGACAATTTGGTATTTCAATACATTTTGTATCACTGGAAAAGAGAAACTGAGCTTTCTTCTTTTTAGACAGAAGGGTAAGTGAAATGATCATGACTTTTGCCTTTAGAAAACAAAGCATTTGTGAATTGGACACCCAGAAGCTTTGAATCCCAAGAAAGCCAAGTACTACATTTCCCGTGCTAGCAAGAAAATGAGCTTCTTTTAAGGCAAAATGTAGCAATTACATTGGCAGGAATTCGAACGATAAGTGGCAAAGCTACTTTAGAGCCAAAGAGAGGTCTTACATCTATGGCAGTATTTGATTCTGCTTTTAATTAATGTAACTTCTCAAGATGCTTACCTGTCAATCACCTTACATAGAGAGGTTATCATGAAATGATGGGTTATTGGGAAAAATGGAAAGGCCTATGTGACTAGCAGACCTGATGTGAACTGTGTGATTTGCAGACCTGATGAGCTGTGGAAATCATTTATGTTTTAAGTTGGTTAAAAGTCAGAAACTACCACTGGAAACTATTCAGTGTAAAGTGACAGGAAATGATAGAGCATGGAGGCAGCTCATTAACCTAAGTGAAATCCTGTAGGAAAGATTCATCTCTGGAGCACCCCCAGCTGTTTCCTTTTACTGAGCTCAAAACTCCCTTTAAAAATAATGATTTTCAGGATCTATTTGATTATTAGGCTTGTGCATGTTCAATCTTTATAACATTTTGGCAAGTTACATGTCCAACAAATGATGTTTGAAGCCAGTTTGTGAAATACACCGTCCTAATAAACAGAACTTACTAGTTAACTTAATAAACAGTAACTTTCCTTTTTCAGACAAAACTCCCCTCAGGGCACTCTGACACAGACACTTGTCCGCACTACAAAGCAAGCTGGGTGTTTAGGAGTATTTATGAAGATGACTGGCTCAGGGCCATCCTGAGAAATGGAATTTCAGGTGTGAGTGCCATGCATGAAGCTGCTGCCTTCCCACTGCCTGCCCCAGCTCAGAGAAGTGACATCCATGACACTGATGTGCACTGGGGGCTGGCAGCTGTGCTTTTGAACCCAGCAATTGTGCCTGGTGGGGTTGGTCACTGGCTGCCTCTTCAAATCAAACTCTTCAGTGATGCTGTTAAAAATATGTGATGTCAGTTGCAATGGGGAAAACAAAGTCAAGCTCCCATACAGTAAGAACAGGTAAAAGTGCTTTTTCTTTAGCTCATAGCACATGGAACACCAGGATGGTTAGACTCTATCCAATGTCCTCAGTAGGATCCACAGCCCCATGGCAAAGTCCATTGCAGCTGGATGAATGTGGAACAGTCTTTGGCAGGAGGTTTGCTTCTATTTCTTTGTTTTCCCTGCAACATGTTCTCCCCACCCTGCAATCACACCCCTGTGCAGAGGAAGACAATACTCAGCAACCGTGAATTAAATCCAGACTTGAGCTATGTCGTTGTTCAATCAGAGCATCCCCGGTGAGTGCTGTGGGGGTGGCAGTGCAGTACAAGTCTGTTCCCTGACAGCCTAATATCAGGGCTGGGGCCAGGGCCGGGCAGCTCTCCCTGTCTCCTGCGCTAAGGGTCTGTGTGGGGGCGTGACATTCCCTCTGCCTCCAGCTGCTGGCCTGCCAAGGAGGCAAGGCTTTTTATTAGGAAAGCACTCCTTTTAGCTCAGATGACAGCAGCCTCTGAGTTTCATGCTCGTGGTGGCAGTTCTGTCCCTCACGGTGCACATATATATGTGAAAACATAGTATGTTTCACTTGTCACTACATCAGTGTGCTTGGCGTTTTCCTGTCGTTATGATGACAGAAGAGTTGATCTCAAGTGCCACCAAGTGCAGAGTGTACTGCAGAGATACAAAATTGTTGAGAAATACAGTGTGGACATGTAAGGAGCATATTAGAGGGCACATCAGCCCTCATCCAAGGAATGCTCTGCATCTGCTGCTGTTTTAACATCCTGCATCTCATGTTTGTTGTAGCTTTTGGTTAAAGTTTGAGGAGTGCACATGCTAATCTCTACACTGCTGCCAAAGTCAAATTGACCCACTGGGTTGAAGATAATGGTTCACAGTGAAATATTAATCCAACAGTATAATGGGGGAATGTGAGGAAGAGGGAGAAAATAGAGGGGTACAAGAAAAAGCCACTCATCTAAGGTAATCAGGATCCAGACATTACTGGTTATTGTAACTCCAAAATTCAGATTATAAGGCAAGCTTTCAAACAACCTTCAAAAATAGCTCCAAATTTTGCACACCAAGAGATTCACTCAAAGGTGATTGAGGACTTGGTCTGACTTTTTTGACTTTGGATCCAGTTCCCAAAATTTTATGGGTGTACAGTATATAAAAGATAAATATGATGAACAGTTCATCACACTCCAGAACTTCTCAGTACTTTGTCCTCTCAAAAGCATTCTCCTTTCGAAGATACCTTACAAGCTGTTTCTTTAGTATGGAAATAGCTGTAATCTCCAAAGGGAGTGCAGCTGGCCTAGAGGACATGACATTTTGTGTGCTCTTAGTCATACTCATTGATTTGGTGTGCCAGTGTCAGACAGTTGTCCCAAATGTAGGCTCATTACCTGGTGTACAGCACCAATTCACACACCAAGGCGATTTCCATTTTTCATTCTCTTTTGTACAAAGTAGGGAGCTAGGTGGTAACCCACAAAAGGCTGGCTCACTGGGCATCAAAACTTTACACTATTACATTTTAATAACAAAGCATCAGCATTCATTAAATTAGAAATTTTATAGCTTTTTTAAAAAAATTAGTGCTCAAATCCCTATTTGCTAGTTAAATTTCTTGTTTCTCATGCTAATTAGCCTGTGTGTGCAGTTTTCCCCTCCATCTGAGTCTGGGGTCTGTTTTGAGTAGGTGGTCAATTAGTCAGTGATTGCAATCTCTCACTTCCAAAATTACCTTCCCCCTAGTTAATGCTCAGTTCTGCTGACTTTACTCTTGGTGGCTCCCAGACAGACAGCCCATTCATCTTGGGACTGTCTTCCCTTTTCCTTAAAACAAAAGATTAGCCAAGCATACAATGCTCACAATGCAGTTCCTTAATCACAACTGTCCCGCTACAGCTACTTAAAAAAAATTGCAGTTTGATTCAAACTTTGAGGTGTTTGATATTAAGACTGTCAGATTTATGTGTCAATGTCAGACTATGCTGACTCTATCAGGATCTATCAATAATGACTGACTTTCAAGAGTGAGAGGAAAAGGAGCAAACTTTGCTGTGGAAGGAGATGAGAGGATGTCAATTAGCCAGGAGAGTCAGTGGGAGCTGCTTAGGGCTCTCTGTGCCCCACGAGCCCGACTGTTGCTGAGTGCCAAGGCTGTCCTTGGTGGTTTCCACATGACACATTTAAGGGTGAACTAAGCTATCAGTTTTGGGCACCAAAACTGCCTTATTCCATACTTGTGCCCATCCTCAGGGTAAAGAGCAGCAAAGCCACAAGTCTGTGGTTGCTCCGGGGCTGCAGTGGAAGCAGCTTGCTCCCCAGCCTGGGGCAAAAGGAAAAAAAGAGCATTTGGCATCTTCCATGGCATTCCTCAGCTGTTCAAGCTGGGCACTTAACTGAGAAGTTGCTGTCACCTCAACAGGCTCTTGAAGACTGGTAAGGTCTCAGCAGTGGTTGCTTTTGGGAACATTGGTGGCTGCTGTGTGAGGTCAGGAATCCCAGCTGTGGAGCTAGGGGGTTCATGCTGTCACTGCATAGTGAGTTTTATCAGCCCTTCCCTTGGTTTTGCCCACACAACCCTTCAGTTGTCTCGGTGACAAGTAGTGGCTGTCTTTCTGTGGGGGCTATAGGTTTGGTCCCAGTGATGTTGTCAGCACCAGAACAGTCACTGCAACGTCTGTAGGAGAGACATGACTTGTTTCCAGACAGGACCTCTGGATGTGGAGGACAGCAATGCTTCCTTTTACAGGAGGTTTGAATCTCCTGCTTGGGACTGTTTTGATCCGTCAGAACTTGTCTGCTTTAGGGAATTGGGAGGTTTAGAAACTGTCCCTCGTGTGACTGTTTTACCCTGTGAGTTGATCTGGTGTTGCCCTGGGGGTGTGTGCCTGCCTCCCATACAAAGAAGGGTTTGGCAGCAGAAAGCAGCCCAGCTGAGCAAGGTGAAGGCATTCCTGTAAGGTGTGATCTGTCCTTTCTGCATTAACCAGGGTACTGTTGGTCAGGATTCTGCAGCCCAAGCTTTTGCAAGGCTGACACACAAGCACAACCCCACTGAGGGATGATGCTGAGATGGGGAATGTATATGGTTTTGAAAATTCAGAGTTTTAGAAGCCTATGTTATGCTTAAACAGGTGGTGGGGAAAATAGGATGCTTAGCAGAAATAGTGTGTAACAAATCACAAAGAAATATAATCTCCAAGAAAAAACATTAAGATAAGGAGTATTGCAAAGAATCAATAGAGCAAGACTTAGGTATTATAAAAACCCAACAAAGCAGAAACCTCCAGGCTCCGGAAACCAGCCAGGACCAGATGGGTGGTGTTGAGCAGGACAAGCTGACCTGAAGGGGAGCCAAACCTCCACTGTGCCTGCCTGGAAGCTGAAGATATTCAGCCTTCATCCCAAGGCCACTGAATGCAACCACCAGGATGCGCAGCAGCTCATTATAATATGAAGCGAGAGAAGCCAAGGATGGGCAGGCAGAGAGGTATGGGTTTGTGGGATCAATGTGTATTTTTACCTGGAACCTGTCCTGAGCAGGTACCCATGGCTTGGAGGAGATATCCCCCCATGCATCCCAGCTGGCAATAAAGCATATCTCTGCAATTTTCAGTGGTCAGGCCTTGATTTCTGAAATCAGATGCTCAGCCCTGGCTGCTGTGTGCCATGTGCTAGAAGGGCTTGATGAATGTGGCAGTATGTGCTTGCTCCAGGCAGGTCTGCTCTCCTGGGAGTCCCTGCTGCAGATCTGAACGGAGCTGCTGGTGTGGAGCACATTTGCTGTGCTGGATCATGTTGCAGGGAGAGGGACAACGACTGCTTTGGGGACAATACAATACTGAGAGGTGCCCAGGGTGTGGTGGTTGTGCAGGTGGCTTATTTGCAGTCTGTCACTGTCCAGATGCCCATCCTGCTCTGTCATGCGCCTGCTGGTTTGATGGTATTGGGGGACACAATTCCAGCCAAATGCTTAGTGCGCAGCCCAGGAGGAAGAGTGAGCCAGTCCTTCACACTTCTCACTTTTATTTGGTCAGAGGTGCCCTGGGTCCTCTGGGTGAAGATAGAAGCCATGGTTTGTGCAAAGGAAGACTGGACTCTGAGGAAGGCAGGGAAGAGTGGCAACACCATGTCCCCAGTGCAGTCTCTGCCAGCCATAAAGCCCCAGGTCTCAGTCCCCTTCCTCCTGTGGGATCTGCATGCATGGTAGGGAAGGGTACAGACTCCTACTGATCCTAATTAAAACCACAGATAACTTGCTCTTCAGCAATAAGTGAAATTGCTGTAGTGAAAAATTAAAAGATTTTGATCTGTGACTTGCATATGTATGCAAGCAGCAGACCAAGACAACCACACTTAATTTTGCAATCCTAGATTAATTTCTGTGAATCTAATTGGATTAATTTTTTATTTATGCCAGCTTCAAAATGACTGTCCAATCATAATACAGAAATGTTCTGAAATTGGAAAAATAAGAGAGAGAGAGTATTTTCTTGTTATTCTGAATTTAAAAAGTGATTATTTTAATTTCTCATATGCCGGCTTAGCAATAAGAAAATGAGGATTGCACTGCAATATGTATGAACAAAAGGAAATCTCTAGCTGATAGACTTTATTTTAGTGGTCAATTCAATTTAAAACCCTCAAGCTGGAGGTGTTTGCCTCATTTTTTATTTATTGAAGAAATAAGCTTGTTGAGGCTTAACCCAGCAGTCTAGCAGCTTGGCAGGCTGTTCCTCCTATAAAGGACTGAGATAATATTTCTAGTGGCATTACAAAGGTGAAAGTCGTTTGTGTAGAACTTTGTATTCCCTTGGAAAGGTCATTGTAGAAAGCTTTGGAGAGAAACAACTTTTTATTGTAAAATCCACTGGAGAGTCACTCTGCTTGTTTCAAGTTGTTCAGACATGCACATGTGATTTAATGTTTTGTTTCTTAGTGCTCTTTTAAAATTAATATCCAGAAGTCATTTCAGATTGTGCACAAAACAATTTACAAAGAAGTAGGAATTCTGTCTCCCCTCTTCCCAAAACTTATGTTTTGTTTCTTAATTGGCAAAACATGCATCTTTTATAAAGTGTGGGTGCAAGAAGACAGTGCTTTATGCCTCACCTCATAGAAATGTTGCCATTTGCAGTCATGCGGTGTGCAAAATGAATATGGGAGATGCAGCACATTAGAAGATTTAAGTACCCCAGTGACAAGGGATCTTGCACCAGATAGAAACGAGGCTCAGAACTTGTCATGCAGGAAATTAACCCACAGAAACTTCAGAAAGCTCCTCTATATGCTAATGTGTTTTAAGTATGCAGTAGAAGCAACTGGAAATCTGTGAAATATGAGTGGCAGTGGGAGGAGTGGAGTGGGCATTTCCAGCACCACTTATTGCATCTGGAAACCATGCTAGCTGTGGCTTTAGCTTTTATTGATAGAAACCCCACAGGTGTGGAGAAGAGAGGGGGAATTATTAAAAAGATATCTTCAAAAATTGTGGCACATGGGAAGAAAACATGGTTTAATACAAGCATCTTTCACTTGGAAGAATCTTGATGCACATTAGAAATATGATTTTTAGTAGAACTGCAGTAAGGCTGAAGTAGAGCCTGTGTAGAACAGTGACATGGAATAGAGCCTGTGAATTTAGGAAATCAGGTTGCAGGACCTGATTTCCTAAAGTCAAGGGCAGATGCTTAGGTGATGTGTATCAACATAGCACAAAGTGGCCTTGCTTCTTGCTACAGGCTACCAGATGCCACTGTGATGCTGAGGAAGGCTGCCAAGGAAAAGAAGGAAAGATAAACAGGGGGAAAATTCAATAGACAGGATTCACAGACCAGGAAATAGTGGAATGAGGAGGAGAGAAAAGTGATTAAGAAGGTAAAAAGTTGAAATGAGTCCCTCTCCCTTAGGTCTTTGAGAAGATGTTAATATAATTTTCTAATCGTGTTTTTTTTCCCACAGCTCATTCATGGTTACATCCTCTACTCACAGCAGCAACATCAAAAATTGATATTTAAGCACTGATTCATAGAAGCATAGAAATTAGCTGAGTAGGAAGGAGTAATTTAATCGTATAACATCATCTATAGGTGATCACTTACACGAGCTTAATGAAGAAGTAAAGATCCCCTGGCAGTGTAAGAGATGAAGGGAGCAATGTTTGCAAATGTCCATAGAGTAAAATAGAGAATGCTGAAGAATAATTTTACAGCAGATGGACCTGGAATTTATTCAAAGTCAGATAATAAAAAAAAAAAATTTGGCCCCAAGTGAAAAACAGATAACAGTTAGAAAGGGTGACTTTCCAAATTGCATAGGACTCTTATAAAATACTACTTGAACATTAAAAAATGTCACAAGATTTACTGTGTCTACTTAAGCAATAAAGCAATTTGAGATAATTCTTCATAGAAATCATTTGGCTGTGTAAAGGATGAGTATAAACCACCTTGTCTCTTATTGATATTTGCAATGGTTAAACAATACCCACGCACAAACACTATCTCTGCACTTAAACTGGAAGCTTGTATTTCCCCTCAACACTCTAATAGTACTCTTTAGTTTTTGATAACTGGAATTCAAAACAGAGGAGTAGAAATAGAGTCCTTAGAAAAGATTCCTTTATTCTTTTAATATCTTGTCTTGGAAAACCCCAATTTTTTAAGGTTGTTTTTTGTTTGTTTGGGGTTTTTATTTTTGTTTTGCTTTTGTGGGTTTTTTGGGGTTTTTTTTGTTCCTTCCTTGCACATTTTGTCCTTGCAAAGGACAAAGAAACTGGAACTGATAACTATGGAAAACTGAACAGCTCAGGTGCACAACAGTGAAGTCTGAATAGTGACAGTCTTTTACGTGAAGTTGGTGAGGCAGAGGCTTTGTTTTAAATCTTTTGGAGAATTCAGTCTCATCATCTCCATACAGGAAAATCAACAAAATTAATCTCGTGTTGTGAACAGCTCGGTACCTCATTGTGGTGAGGAGCCCACAACTTTGAAGTACTGTGCATGAGCCATATCCAAGTGGCTCAGGGCATATACAACTCTTAATGTGTTTTTGCTGTGTCTGCATATGCTGTGCACTAGAGAGATAGCTCACTTCAGAAGAGGATGTGATCTGTATGGGAGAGGTGGAGAAAAAAAGACAGGCAGCACACACACACACACACACATAAATTTCTACACTGACCACGGCGACTGCTTTTCTTTCAGGAGTTTGCCATATCAGAAGTGGTTTTGAGATGGAAAAAAACCCATCAGCTGCAAGGAACAGGAGAGATGTGGAAAGATCATGGAGGTGGTGAGGACAAAGTTTTCAGAGAGTTGTGGTTGGCATAGGCAGAAGAGCAGGAGCTGAGTGAAACCTGAGTAACCTGTGCAGGGACAGGTCCCTGAAAGCAAAGATACAGGTCCATAAAATAATAATACGAGGATCAATTTTAATGTGGAAGAAAAGGAACAAAAAGATAGGGTACAGAAGAAAGGCAACAAGATAAAAAAATCCGTAAAATAGCATTTGAAGAGTATGTCTTTTGGGAAGGACAACTTGTTGATTGCTGCAATCTGCAGGGACGTATTAACTCACTCCAAAGCACTGTCTGCTTACAGAGAGCAAAAACCTTCTGGATATGGCCTGGATTCAGACAGAGCAAAATCTTACTGACTTGAACAGCCAAAATCATGGGAATTCTGATAACTGTTGAGAGAGGGGGAGAGAACAGGGGCTTGCTCTAGTAGGACCACAATAAATTTAGGGATTAGAGAGAGTCAGAAACCCAAAGGCAGGACAGGCAGGGAGTTAGGGTTGTAAAGCAAGACAACTTTGCAAGGGCACTGTTAGAGAAAATAAAGCTTTGAAGTTTCAGGATGATTTAGAGAGGTTAAGGAAGATGGAGGTAGTCTGTAGGTCTTGAATACATCACTAGGAGCTTGTTGGGAAGGCTTTGTATTGCAGGACGTGGTGTAGGTGGACCTGATCCAGGATAGGTGTGAATGGGGAGTTGCCACAGACAGGTCAAGAAATGTCTCCAAACCCATCATAAAAGCTTCAAAAGCTTAGCATAAGAAAAAAAAAGGTGTTTTCAAACAGTGGTGTCAGACTAGCAAAAGTTTTTATTTTCATGAGAAGACCAGCAATTTCTGATCAAGTTGAGTTGTTCTAAGTACCCAATCCTTTATATTGTTCCTGACTTTGATTCTGAGCATGGGAAAAATATACATCTTCATCAATCTAGTGGCATTTGTTGGAAAACATTCTCTGTGTTTAGCTAATGACTTAATTAGAAAAACAGCAGTCAGCTGGCAGTGAATGGTGAGTCTTTATTTAACAGGAAAGCAAGGAAATTAGCCATCCATCTGTTTTTTCCTGTTAATTACCTCTAAATATTAAAATTGAGTACAGCCTTCAACCTGATTGGTAGTTTGAATGGTAATAGCAGTGTTCACATACTAAAAGGAAGCCATTAGTAGAAATAAAGATGATGCAACTCCTGTATTTTACAGTTTTCATCCATATTCCTGAAGCACTGCTACCTGCCTATGACAGCTGCTGTGGAGGTTGCACTCAGCATTTTCAGCCCTTCAGCCACCCTTATGGCTTTAAATGAGCGCCAGTCTTGGCATCAGAGTTGACTGAGCTGTTGTTTTTCCGTGAGAAACATGACTGCACATGGCATGTCAGAGTAGTGTTGAGCTGTGAGCCTGGTCCCACTTTGAGGTTTGTTGTTTGCAGGGGGCTTGGACTCATTTGCCTCCAGAGATCCTGTCCAACCTAAATTACCCTGTGGGCCATGGTGCAGCAGTCAGAGCTGGAAGTATCTCTTTTTGTTGGTTTTCCCCTCTGAAACACCTTTCACCAGCACTCTCACTCCCACCCCTTCCCCTATTCTAGCAAAGACCCCTGTGCAGCCCACCCCACAGCTGAGCCAGAGCCCCAGAGACAGCCCCAAATAACCTGGTTGGGGTGCAGCTTCTGCCTCAGCTGAATTCCTTGGGCTGGCTCAGTCTGCTGGGGCAGTCTTGCACATTTACTCTTCCCTTTCTGGTCATCACAGCAGCTGGGCACCCTTGTGCACCCCAAGGGACACCAAAATCTGCTCTCTTCTAGACATAACTGCCTGTGTGTCCTGTTATCTCTGCCACAGTCAACTTGTTTCAGAAATTGTGCCAAATCCTGGTTCTTTCATAATAAATTCTATTGTGCTTTCTGAAGGAAAAAAAATATTCTCCAACACTTCTTACAAATACCATGTTTCTGTTTCCATTTCCAGTTTTGGTTTCTTGGGTTTTTTGTTTTGTGTTGTTTTTTGTTTCTTTTTTTGTGGTTGTTCTGGGGGGGTTGTTTTGTTTTGGTCTTTTTTTTTCTTAATAGCATATGTACTCTGGGGAGCTGCTTTGGAAGTTTTATTGATAAGCAGGTTAAAGACAGACTTCCCTGATTTCAGTCAACAGTTTCCACCTCCAACAAGCTGCAAAAAGGAAAAACCATAATGGATTTCTGTGCTTCCTCTCCAAAAGAAATTTTCAGCAGCTGAGATAATTTTCCTCTCTTTTTAGACATTAATGTTTGTTAGGAGGGAGCCCAAAGGCATCTGGAGGAAACAACTGCCACAGTAGCTTCAGAAGGACAGCTGGAGATGAACCTCCCAAACTCAGGCAGGGAGTCCTGAAAGAATCCCACTGCATGTGGGTAAGCAGCAGGTCACGCTTTTGTCACCTTCAGACTTGGTTTATGCTCAGCTTGGGGCACTGTATCTTTCCAGCCAAATGCTTTCTCTCACCACTAAGGATGTCATTTCTCAGTTCCATTTGCAGTTTATTGCTCACGTATTACTTACACTTCCTTGACTCTTGATAAGAAAAATGATTGTCATCTTGCAAATTTTCAAAACATTTTTAAGAGATGGCTTCCAGTGCTGTTACAACACTTCTGCTACCTCTAGTATTTGTTTTGATGGATTTGGAGCCACCATACTATAGTTTTCATTGTTATTGCATGTCAGGTTGACATATGTGGTATTTCCTCTGTTGTGTATTGGTGTAATTCAAAAATAATTTGTCCTGAAAAATGGACAGGGAAGAACATTAGGGTGCAAGGTGAGTAATAAATATTTAAATGGTGCATATGAGTTGCTAATGAGAATACCAAATTCTCAGCTTTGATTTTGCCCCTTTCCTGACTGATTTCCACAATATTTGAATCAGAAAATTTAAACTCCCATAAGCACAGAAGACAGGATGCAAAGGACTCTTTGTCTCTCAGGACAGGGAAAGTAGGTCTGTGAAGGACTCCCAGAGCAAGAAATCCTGCCAGAGCACCTGACCATAGGTTAAGTGGGCAAGATTATCATTGCAAATTGTGAGAGGACAACAAGGTATATGTACAGACTGCTATTTAAAATATATTATTTTACTATATTTTTTTTCCTGATATTCAGAAATAATTAGGTTTTAGCTGATGTTTTTTAATTTCTAAATATTGCTGGCCTGCTGAGAAGATATCCAGTTGTCTACATTGGTGGAGGTAAGATCCATAGATCTTTGGGGTTGTGCACCACAAGATTCAGGTGAAGTGTGGCACAAGTGAATAATATTCACTAAGGCACAAGGCCTGAGGAAAACAGGGTTAGTGGTATTGAAAGTGTGACCACTCAGATGTGCAGTTAGTTTCACAAGTATGACACTTGCTAGCTGCATCCTCTCAACTGCCAAACAATCTGAACAGGTGTCTGCCCAACACCTCAACTGTAAATATGGAATGTTACACAGAGAGAGCCACTTAAATAATTTCTTTGGGTTATGAAATGAGATCACTTCTAGATGCAATGAACTTTGCTTTCTGTTATGGGAATGTATTCCTGAAGAAAGGAATAGTTTATTCTGCCTCAGCCCAAGGTGGAAATGGCAGTAATTTTTCTCCTAAATGGCTGTTACAGCTTTCTCAGAACGCCACAGTAAAGAGGTGCTGTTAGGTGTCGTGACCAAGAAGTGTTTATTAATTTTTGAATATGTATTTATGGGGTTCATTTTATACAGTACATAATTTAGATGTTTGATTCTTAAATGGAAAAAGTATAAAAGTGGATATTTTTGTTTGCTTCTTGAATCATTGATTACACAAAAAGTCTTAGACATGAGTATCTAATACTACTAATATTTTTTTTGTTGTTTCATTTCTAAAAAATCTTCTCCTTTGTAGAATAAATTTATTTCAAACCCCTTACCATGAATAACACTAGAGATTAAAAAATGGCATAATGATTTACAAGCTGAAGAACAGTCAAGCAAAGAGGCAAACACAAAAACCCCCTTTGTCAAGGGAAACGGTGGCAGAGTCAAAACATTTTGCTCATTTTTAAGGCCAGGAGTCATGCCAGCATCATCATCTCTCAGTACTTTTAAGTATGTTCTCGACACCTGATGAGCTTTCTAAAGGCCAGCTTGAAATCCTCGTTAAAGCTTGTGTACAGCAAAGGATTGATGAGCGAGTTGACATACCCAAGCCAGGTCAAGAAGTCTGCTACTTCTGGAGAGACAGTGCATATGTGGAGGCCCACAAGCAGTTCCTTGATGAAAAAGGGTAACCAGGACAAAATGAAAGCACCTAAAATCAGCCCCAAAATGCGAGCAGCCTTTCGTTCTCGTGTGGTGGAGATCTGCTGCCGGTCACCAGCCAGGTCCAAGTCATTCTCGAAAGGAGGGATCCTCACAGATGCGTTGATTTTATCAAACTCTGTGGTTGGGTCAGATGTGGAGAAGTCCGAGACACAGAAAGTCTGTGTGAGCTTGCAGCTGGCAAAAGAGTTCTGGCTGTCGGTGCTCCTGTTGCTGAGGTGGCGGCTTGAGCCCCGCTTTTGGTAAAGGCTCTTTGCAGCGTGGTAAATTCTGTAGTACAGGATCAGGATCAAAGTCAAGGGGATGTAAAATGCCCCAAACGTGGAGTAAATAGTGTAGATGACATGGTCATGCTGGATGCGACACTCGCTGGGAATACTGATGCTGTGGTGATTTCTCCAAAACAAGGGGGGCATTGATATGAAAACAGAGATGGTCCACACGGTGACAATCATCAGCCCAGCCCTCTTGGCCGTTCTCTTCCTGGCGTATTCGATAGCGTCTGTGATGGCCCAGTACCTGTCCAGTGCAATGACACACAGATGAAGGATTGAACACGTGCAACAGGTCATGTCGACGCTAAGCCAGATCTCACAGATGAAGTACCCCAAAGTCCATTTGTCTATCATTATGTAAGTGATGCTCAAGGGCATGACGAGAACAGCAACAAGGAGATCTGTCACAGCCAGTGAACATATGAGATAATTTGCTGGCTGGTGGAGCTTCTTGGTTGTGGAGATTGCTGCAATTACAGCAGAATTCAGCAGCATAGTCAAGGTTGTGATTGTGGCCAAGGTCAGGGCAACGAGCATCTTTTCAGTTACTGTTTTTGGCTTTGCAGCCACACTGGCTTCAGTGGTGCAATTTGTGAAATTCATTTTCCCATCAAGGATGCAAGAAGTTGGCAATGAAGAGATCCAGGTTCAGGAGTAATCCATTTGAAAGAGATGCTCAACGTGTAATTTAAAAAAAAATAATTTATAATCCCATATTCAACAGAGCAGCAAAAAAGCTTCCAGGTTTCTTCCTGTTCATTGTTTTCCTGGAAGATAAAAGCACATCTGTTAGTCGATTTAGGATAATCCCACCTTTTGGTAAAGAAGTTCTGCATTTCTAATATCATCTCGAATGAAACACTGGTCTGTTTCCCTTTCTCTTCTCTTGCCTTTTCTCTCCCCTTTTCTCTGCATTCAACATTCATTTTTTTTCTTCTCTAAAGGGCAATTTGGGCTAGATTTCCTGCTGATGTGAAATGGTTATTCCTTCTTTGGCTTTGGAGATTTTACTTAAAGTGGGAGGCTTTACTAAGGCACCTTCAGAGGTCCCTTTTCACAAACATTTCTATGATCTTTGTGATACTGATACCAGGAGCTAGTCCTTTTACTGCTTATTAAAATACACTCCAGCAGATGAAGAGCTGAGGGAATTTACCTTTTCATTTTGATTGCTATATAAGAGGCATCAATTACTTTTATATATCACCTTTGGATAAAAAGCAGAAGAGCAGCCTATTTCAGCAAAGACATGCCAGCATTTCACAGCTTTCTTTTCTGCTTTTTCATATCCATGTTTGTATTAATATATTAGAAACTGTACTTAAAAATTACTCAGGTTACTTTTATCGTGCAGGTTTTCAACAATGTTTAAAGCTTTATGGCAAATGCTTGGTTTTACACAGCACATCGGTGTTGCTAGGAGCTCATATAGTTTTGTCTAATTATTCCTGACATTTCACATATCCCACTGTGAGTGTCTTTAGAGGAGACAGACAAAAAGCTTCTGCCATTGCTTTGAGATTTCCATCTAATTGTGCTCTCTGTCATAGAGTCCAGTGTGATGCAAGGAACAATAATTAAAAAAAAAAAAATTTGTTTCTGAAGTTCACATGTATTTTCCATACAGCCCAAATGCTAACTGAAGCCAGAGGTAACAGTCCATGAGATGCAGCTTGGGATAACCTCTGGGACCTTGCTTACTCATTTGTAATTTATGCTGGCATAAAGGATATGGAAAACTGAAAGTCTGAATCTTTTTCCATTGAAATAAACAGAAAGATTCCTTTCTCTGTTTTCATTTATCAGAGTAAGGAGGCTTCTTGGTTGTTTGTACAGGCTCCCTTTTACAAGCAGGGGAAAAAGATAGCGGCTGCCAGAAATACACTTTTCCCCTCTCAAGACAAGCCTTTAAGAAAGATGCTATGAATCATATCCTGGAAATGCTGATCTTTCTCTATTTTCACTACAAGTGGCTTCTCCACAGTTGCATTTAGAATACATGCCTGATTTTTAGATGGTTAAATCTGAGAGGTAAAACCCATTCTCACTGACACCAGTGGGACTTGGATTAGGCTCTGAGTTTGCACATGCAAGCTAATGAGGAATTAAGAAATTGAATGAGGAATTATGCATTTAAAGCTAGTTGGCCGCTTAGCTGTGTGTTCATATGCTCTTCCGCAGAAATTGGAGTGGCATCTTCAGAATGAGCTGAATGAGGAAAAATTAAAAATAGAAACTTTAGATAAAAACTTCTATTTGTGGATAGGCTCTAGGAAAACAGATCCATATTGCTGTAGTCTCTGGGTTAGCAAAATGTGAGTTTTAATTCTGCCCAAGGAACAGCAGAACCGCCTTCCCCCCATAGCACTCTCTATTCTTAAGAAACTACTTTAAACAGCTTTAAACTGCTAATAGCCTTGGAGGAAATATTAGGCTGGCTTATTGAAAATTGGCTGGAGAAGTCAGATGGAAATCCACCCATCAATCTTTATGTGGTTCCGCACATGGAAATGTCTATTTGATTGTTTAGGCCTAAAGCCAAAATATCAGCTTAAACCTTCTTCATAAATTGTTCATGGGAGTCTTTTCTGTCAAGCCAGATTCTGATTTCCTTAGTTTGCACCCTCATTATGTCTGATGCTTTGATCAGAGGATAAAGAGGCTTTTTCTCTCCTTCTCTGCACTCTTGGAGCACAGACCAAAACCAATTGTAATCCATATCCTTTCTTCAGCACTATCATTTAGTGAGTGTACCCTGGTCCACAAGCACACTCTAAGGTACTGGAAGACACCATGGAATTCAAGTCTCCTCCACAACCACTTATTGATCTGTTGCACACACAGGAGATCTTGTGATGTTTCTTGTTGCTTCTGTTCCTTCTTCTCTCCTCTGGAGCCCTGAGGTTTCATGGCTCTGGGACAACTCCCCACCCTGTGTGGTCCCCACCATTTTCTCTGCTGAGCACTGCCTATATACACATTTAATCCAGTAAGACCTGAATTACTGTGGTTCTGCCCCCTAGATGGCCTACACTAATGTATCCCAAGGAAAATCCTTTCTGAGCTCTACCTGTTCCCTGTACCACAAGATACCCTGAAAAATAAATTCTTTCCTGACAAATCAATTCTTTCTTTGTTTAATTAACTTATTTTAAACAATCAGATCCAAATTCAAGTTTCCTTTAGGACAAAAGATATTGCTGATAACACAGGGGAATTTGGCTTTAAAAGTCTGCGATGGCTCAGGAGGGCCAACATTTTTTTTTGCCTGGAAAACACTGCAGTAGACTGCAATTGAAGACAGGAAAAAAATATAAACAAAGCATCATCCCTCCTGCAGGTGCCTCAGACCACACAAGCCCATAATTTGATGTCCAAACCCATCACTGGAGGGTTAATTCAGTTTTAATTCCCCTGTTCCTTATAGGAAGTGAGCACTTAGCAATTCAGGCATATAAATACCACATAAGAGAATGTCACTAAACCAGTGTTATTAAGGAAGTATATTTAAATGCCAAAAAGTCATTTCAGCTTTTGAGAGCTGAAGGTTCCTTCAACAGCTTAAGTTTGTGCCTCTTGTCCTCCCTTACCCACATGATGAGGATACACACTGGCATTTTAACTAGCTAGTTATAATTAGTTGACTGTAGCCCAGGCTGTTCATCTCTGTGCTCACCTGCTGTGCCAGAGCAGCCTGAGACTGTCCTGAGCTGCTGGTGCCATCTCAGCTCTGCCTCTGGGGCTCAGCTGGGGCTCATGTCTGCTCTCCTGCAGTGCCTCCTCCCCAGCCTCTCAACCATTGTCCTTGCTTGTCCAACTGTCTTCTCTCTGCTTCTGAATTAGAAGACACAAGATACATAGTACTTTGGCCCAGGAAAGAAATGATGTTTTAAACTGGGAAATGATTTACAAAGAGATGCCAGTGATTGACCTTGCTTATTAATGCAGGGCAGGATTTAAATGCTACTTTATTATCAATCTTTTAAAAATGCAGGTGTGTTTGTGGTCATAACATGAGTGTTAACAAGGAGAATTTTACTATGTCTAAGCAATAATAGCTGGTTTCCAGCATCTCTAGCCCTTGCATACAATTCTATATATAGTTTTGCTATCACTATAGTAATTGATTGTCATTTTCTAAATGACATCTTGGAAGGGACATTAATAACAGTTATTTAAAGTGCTCTCAGTAAAAGCACTGCTGTGTTTATGTTTTGCAGCTGTATTGCTTTAGGCTGTCAGTCATTTCCTACAGAGAGAATTTTACACACACAGGCTAATTTCCCGCATTTGGTGCAAGAAACTCATCTGGCTTCCTCCAAATGCAAATCAATCATGTTTCATATTAGCTGATTATTGGTAATGTCTTTGAGTGCTGTTTAGGAGGAAGAAAGGGGAAAGAGTTTGATTAATTGTTCCTTAAAAGGAACTAGACAAATTTAGGCTGTGATATGGCAATGTCCATGTCTGCTCTTGCCAAAAAAATATCTTCCTTTCTCAGCAGAGGACCACAGTGTTGAAGAATAACCTGGATTTCTGCTGGACAGATTGACTCCCACTCCTTGGCTACTGAACTTTCCACCATTTCATAACAAATGGAATAATATCACTTGGAGCAAACAAGTGCAACTGGCATTGCACATGTGCATGTACTAGGCAGCTTAGTTCCTTTACATCCATGGTTTTACATTTCTTCTAAGCAATTATTGCACTGTAGAACTTACACCTTTGTGCCCTTGACAGCAATAAATCAGTTTGACTCTGTTAAACTCTGAATTGGTTTGAGTGCTTTTCACTTTCAATATCTCAATGATTGGAGCTCTGAAGGGCAAGAATCTGTGCCATGATTTGTAAGACAGTTTATGGAAAATATGACCTAGTACATTTATGATAATACTAATATTTCAAACTATGAAAAGATGCTAAACTTTCAGTGCTCTTCCTCTTCCTTCAAAGAAGTTTTCTCTTCCAAGTTTATGTACAAAACCATGAAATTCAGGCCTTTCACTTGCAACTTTTGTGAAGTCAACACATCTTGAGCTTCACATCTCCTTGGTAGTCAAATTATACAGCTGAGTTTAACTGAAGATTATAGGTTTGCAAATACTAAGTATTGTGCTCTGACGTGCTGGCGCTGCTTTGGGTTTCTAAGGATGTCAGTGCTGCAGAGGTCACGCTATGGATTTATATAGGCACTGAGGCTGTTTGTAATCCGTTATATTTGGAAAAGTAGCATGCAAAAGCTGAGAAAGTGGAGATGGTCAGAATCATGCCAACCTGTGGCAAGATTGGCAGCAAAACAAAATCTTGTTGTCACTAGGCAGTTCATATTCACAGCCACAGCATAAGATTTTGGTGCCAGTTGTAGGCTAAATGAAGGCAAAGTATTAGAAGGTGCATTGGGGTTGTCTTACAGAAGTGTAAATGGGGGTAAGACAATAAAGGAAATGGCAAATTTTTTGTGAAAACCAAAATTTTACAAGAACCTGTCTGAGGAATTCCTATCTACATTAGGGCACCATGGATTTAGGGATGCAACATCTTCCTACACAAACTGAATGAGAATAGGAATGAAATTACCATGAAATTTGTATTAATTGACCTATAAGATTGACTTCAAGTTAAGATTTACTCTGTGCACACCACTGAAACAGGCAGCATGATGGAAAGACAGGTAGGGAGGACTGAGCAGTAAGCAAGGTGTGCGGAGGCATAGCTGTGCATCTGCAGGCATCCCAGTAATGCTCATACAGGAAGTGACCCTGTCATAAATAACCAGAGCACAATATGTTGTAATCAAGGAAATAATGGCCTGCAGCCTGTATTTGTGTAATGTAGATTTCTAGGGATGCAGGGATATCTGTGCTTCAGCTCAGTCCTGGCCAGAGAGGATGGGGTGAGTGGACAGCACTGGGGACACTGCTGGGCACAAGAGAGAACATGCTGGATGTGACAGGTGCCAGCACAGGCACCTGACACAAGTCACAGATGATGCCCCAAGGGGTGGCTGGGTTTTGCAGGTGGAGTTACATGAGAGGCGGCTGAAATTCACAGAAGAGTGGAGGGGAGCATTAGGGACTTTTTAGGAGCACAGCCTTGCAAGATCCACAGCACCTCTGTTGCTCCAGCAATAATCACATATAAAGCTGAGCATGCCAATATCAACTCTATCACAAACCAGATTTCACTGGTTGTTGCAAAACTGGGACCAATGGGGAGGAGGTAATTTGTCCAGAGTTGTACTTTTGGGAGGAGGCTCAGATGGAGAAAGGGAGTGTCAAGTCTGGTGAAAAGGACAAGTGGAAGAAGATATAACACGGGAAAAAGTGAGTATGCCTTGCTCATCCACAGCCAAAATCAGGGAAATAACCCACCCTGTTCACACCAGAGCACATGAGTCAAACCTGACACCATTATTGAGAGGCTGGGAGGACTGGGTTATTCCCAGCCAGGAATAGGGGACACAGGGATGCAGCACTCTGGTGCTGCTCTGTCGATGCCTGAACCAGCCCTGATGGCTTTGGAAGCTACCCATCACCTCCTCAGAGATGAGAGGTGTATCTGTGTTCTCTTGCAAGAGCAAAACCAAGTGTTCATGCAGGCCAGCTGTGTGTGTGTGCAGGGACCCTCACAGCTCTGCTTATTCTCTATTGGAAACTAAATTCTAAAATGTCAAGCTGCAATGTGGGGCTTAGGCACTGTTATTTGTGTTCTGTCACTGTGTATTGTG
This sequence comes from Anthoscopus minutus, assembly GCA_013399455.1. Lineage (NCBI taxonomy): Eukaryota > Metazoa > Chordata > Aves > Passeriformes > Paridae > Anthoscopus > Anthoscopus minutus. Next base: position 62,498 of record VWYI01009515.1, read on the forward strand.
ATGTTGCTCTCTGTCTCTTTGGCTGAAGAGCCCAGGATGAATGCCAGGGTGACTATGATGTTTTAACCCCCTCAGCATCAAAAAGGGGATCTCTGCTTGCATACCAAGAAGATTTTACCTTCCTTTCCAGTGAACCTTGCTAGCCTGGAGGATTTCCTTCTGAAGTTAAAAGCCTGGGAGAAAACTGGTGGAAGAGGGGAGGTGAAGCCTCCAAAAACCATTGGTGCAGTTTTGAAGGTTTTTAAAAAAATAATTCCACCAGCATTACACTATAGAGGTAAGCTTTTGTGGTGCAGATCTTGGCATGTGCAAATGAGAAACAATAATTAGTGATGATCTTGAAACCATGCTCCCTCCCACAAGCAGTGATATAATTATCATTCATAGATGATTACTCATCTTTATCTACTTTCAATATGAAAGTTAGTAAATCTTAGGCAGTGAAAGATGCTGGTGAGCTGCAATCTGATACAAATTAGGACTCAATGCAGATTTAATCCTGGTTTTTGTCAGACATAAATAAAATTCTTTGGAGAAGTAAAACACACAGATTTGTCATAAAAATCTCATAGTAGCAACCTACTATATTTGTGATATTTTGTAATAAATAACACTCTAAATTTATAATAACTTGCTTTCAAGATACTATCAAATGAAAAAATTACTTTAAAGCTCATCATCACATCCCCTTAGACCCTTAATACTGTACATGTAAAAAGTCTCTTTTGTTTTACAGCTCATTCCTGGTAGTTCATTTTGCTATACACTTTTCATGACCTACCTTATATCCTGAGATATTTAACTTAAGAACACCAGAGGCTCTAATTTCCCATACCATAGAGCCAAGAGACATGGATAGCTGGATCTTGCAAAACCTTTTGGGGTAGAATTTATAGTAATCTGTTGTACAACCCTACACTGTCAAAACATGTAAGTGCTATCTTTTCCACCTTGCTGTGGCAGAAAGAACTTGTCCCTGTACCTATTCTTCCTCTAGAGACAATTCATTGAGATAGAAACCTTCTTTCACTATAAATCTGTGCCTGAAAGAACAGAAAATAAAATGATGTTTTGTTTTGTCTCCATTTGTTTTGCAGACTGCATTTGTATAAGTGCTGAAATGAGCTAGCTTGGGTACAGCACGGAGCGCTGAATGGGTTAATTCACCCAGCCAAGAAACTGTAAATTCTCAGTCGTGGACTTCCTGATTCCCACAGCTAGACTGCCTTGTTACATGAGTTAACCTGATTAAAGTTTTCTGACACACTCTCCCCTGGTGACATATACATTAACAGAGGCAGAAAACTTGCTTGATTGCCCAGAGCAGCATTTAACTACTCCAGAGCTGTGCTTCTCACCTGATGTTTTCTCAATGCAAAGGTGCTCTTGATCCCTGGTGATATGCTACTTTAGTAAATAGGCAGGCCCAGAAGACAGGTAATCTACACACTTAACCTCTCATCTGGAAAGAAAAATACAATCTGTACCTGTTACTGACCTCTGCAATCTTCATGCTTTGCAGTCACTCTCACAGACACATAATTCTCTGATTAAGATTTTGTTTCAGAAAACTTGTGGTTAAGACTGTCTTTCTTGAACTTCATATTTCTAAATATTTTTTACTGCTAAAGAAGACTTTTTCTCTGTGTTTTAGGTCCTACTTCACTTTGTACATGCATCTTTACAACATACTGTGTCATCACATCAATTCCTTCTCCTCTTTTTAAGTAAATTTTTAAACATTTAAAATTTTTTAGCCTATGCTGTTGCATAAAGTTGACCTTGTCACTGATCCCTGCTATGAATGCTTTCATGAAGGAAATACTTTAATGAGGAAAACATAAAAACTTCAAAGACCTGGTGACAGACCCAAATCACTTGCTATCACTTGCTATCTCAAGGGAAGGCATTTGCCCCAGGTTTCATGCTACTGCCAGTACCCACTGCTGCTTTTGGCTTGGCTGGTTTGCTCTGCACTTCCCTTTTTTCCTACTGAATAGTTCAGCAACGCACACACTGGCACAAAAGAAAAGAGCGTCAATGCTGGGTATTGGTGGGTCCTGGGGCCCTTCATAATCCTTCCTCCTGCTGCTCAACCTTCCATTCAGACTATTTATTCATTGACTATATGACTAAAACCTGCAGTCAGATAAAATACAGGTGGGAGGACAGCTTGGATAATGAGATACCCTATCAGATATTGGCAGCTAAACAGTGCAAGATCGCTCCCTGTAATTCATAAGGGGACAGGACTGAATGGTCCTGAGCAGGTGAGTCCACCCCCCAAACCTGCATGCAGCCATGACTCAGTTTGCCAGGCAGCAACCAAGATAAAGATCCACCTATAACAACTCCCAGAAACATTTTGCAAGAGCAAAATAAACTACAGTCACATTCACCTTAAAAAACCCCAAACAAAATGACAGGAATTCCAGCTGTAGAGACCACACTGTCACGGTGCTGAAGTGATCCCCTGTTTCTTAGCTGGGAATAGCAGAGACAGCATCTCGGTGTTTGAAGGAAATACAGAATCACATAAAAGGTGCTGGAGGACTCAGAAAGAGAGGAATTAACTCTATTTCTTCTGAAAAAGTCTTTAAAAACTGGAACCAGCAACAAAATGTTTCAGTGACCCCTTGGTCACTAACAGAGTAATCTCTCCAAGTAAAAAATCTTTGTTTCTCATTTTGAATAGGCTAATGAAAAGAAAATCCTTTACTCAAACTCATTTTGAATAATGTTTAGTCTTAAAAAACATCTAGACTTCCTCATGCTGTATTTATGTGGAGAATGGAAGAACTGTCCATCGACCTCCAGACCTCCAGGTAACTCCAGGTCCATAGACCTCTAGGTAACTTTTAAAATAATGTGAGTTATTTTGAAGTTTAGTATCCTTTGAACTAATGACGTTTTGTTTGTTTCTAGAAACAAAACTGCCTTGTTGTGTTTCTCTTCTCATCGTCTTTTGGAACAGAAATCATACAGAGCTTGTGAAATTATTGTAAACCATGACTGTTTTACTGAAGCAAAATCCCACGTGGGAAAACTATTTTTTAAAAAGAATTCTTCATTAGAAAGAAGTCTGTTTCATTTGCAAACTATGAAAGCACCTCACTGGAACATCTTAAAAATTCCTCTGAAGAATAAGAGTTTTTCAATATAACTTGAAAGAGTTGCTGTGGGAACAGTTCGGTTTTCTTAAATGCTTTTAATCCTTATTTTTACTTTGAGTTGAAAATCCCAGCACAGTTTGCAAGTCTAGTACTTCACATACTGTACACAGGCCTGGTGGGAAGTACAGTCCAATGCCTCATTTACTAGCACCTCCAGGGAGGGAAATGCAGTTTGTGAGTGGGAGACCATGTAAAGACAATGGGATCGACTTTTTTTTCAGCTTCTGCTACCTGAATGCTGAGTCAGTTCTTGAAAATCACCGGTACTCTAAGGTACCCATAAACTGGGTTTATTATCTCTAGGCACATGCCTGAAATCCCATTTAATCTTCATTATTTTATGGTTTGAAACAAACCTAAATATGATTCTAAGAGTGCAGCTTTGGAGGGAACACTTGTTCCCCTATGGTGAACACCTCTAGCCACTTTTCCTGTGCTACCTATGGCTTTAAAGACCTCTATTGTAATGATTTGGGCCCTCATCTCCTCTTTCCTAACTGAAGAGCCTGAGCACTCATTCCTCATATTGATGAGCTGTGCTGTTGTTCCTCATACAGAGGAAAAAGCCTCTGCATGGTACCTTGTACAGGTGCTACATTAATAAAGACGCTTAGGTCATGTAAGTAGCTGAAACCCTGGTCCATAACCCCTAACTCTCATATAAAGATAGTTAAACATTACCTTCCTGGTGCATAAATCCTTTCTGAGTATTGACTCATAAATTAATTAGCTGCTTTAGGGTTTCTTTCTGAGGAGTGTCTTCAGGCTTGGAGCCCTGCCATGTAGCACAGCATGAGTGGCAGGGTCAGGAAATGACTGACAGGAACTGAGTGTGCTATGGTCTGTTGTGGTTCTGATACTTTGCATTTAAATCACTAACTAGAAAGGGAAGCATCTGCTTTTCAAGGTCTCCCAAATGCATAGTGAGAAAAACTTTAAGAAAAATCTGCACTGAATACTCACCTGTGAATGTATTTTCCATCTCAATTTCTCATCTTGCTGCTCAGAGACATGTCAAAGTCACACAAATATTTACCGATGAATATCATTTATTCGGCTCTGGGGAAATGGTGCTATTTGCATTTATATGGCGACTATCACTTTATACAAGCTAAATGTCACTGTACATGCATTGCTTTTCTAGTCAATATTTGTTTCTTGCTGCTATTCTCTGTCAGGAGACTGATGTCAATGGAGTTCATTTAATCTTCACATGGCTTGGTTCTGTATAACTGCAATTCATAAAGACCTCAAATGAATAAATCTGACTGACTAAAACTTAGTAATTCTTGAAGCTTGATCTGAGATCCTTTGAAATCAATGGAAATGTTTCCACTGTGAGCAAAAAGATTTCAGATTAAGCCTTACACCCTATTTCTCGCTGATAAAATAAAGGAGATGACTCACACAATGGTTCCAGACTAGCTTTGAAAGGAATATTTTGTGTGACAGAACAAAGAGTTTTATTGCAGCAGAAGGTGCTGTGGGACCTTAATCATGTAGAAAAATGTCTCATGTTGGTGAGAAGCATTGAGCTGATGGCATGAGCCTGCTGCCTAGGACTGTGAGCGTGGGATTTCCATCTGGGCAGTGTGCTTGCTGCAAGCACAGGAGAAATGAATTAGTGACATGTGGTGTACAGCAACATAAAGGTCAAGGACAGACTCCTGTTTAGTACAAGAAAACACTTGTACAAGCCTCTAGGTGCAAATCCTGCTGTGGCAGAGGCATTCAGATATTAGACTGAGCTCTGACTTCCATGGTGGCCTGATGCTCTCTCAGTTTGCCAGCTGAAGAGGGTCCAAAGTTTCTGCAGTACATTTATGGTAGTATGAGTTTGGGGTTGGGTCCTGAGCCATGATTTGAACAAAAATGTGATTAATAGGTCCTGAAAAATCCAATGAAAAAGAGTTCCTGCTTTTATTTCCAGAACTTTGCTGTTGATAGTGGAAGCCATGATCTGAGCTGACAGCACATACAAACATTTTTTTTGGTTACTCAAATAAAAGAGCCACTGCTGTGAAGCTGCAGTTACATTAGGCAGGGCCCTAGTAATAGCTATATATAGGTGTAGCTTTCATATGAAGACATACTTTTCCCTGAAACCCTTACAATACATACAACCAAGCTAAAATGTTTACTTTTGTCCATTGCCTGGAATAACTAAACTATGTGTCTGTTTTTTGGAGACTTTTAGTTATGACTAAGCTCACATAACTGGCACTTTAATTACTTGTCTGGAGAATCATGTAAATACAGAATAAGCAAAACATTATGAAAAAGATTCACTATCAACTGTTTCAGATATGTCATTATATTAATTAGTGATAATTTACTGTCAAAAACCATAGGCACACTAAAATTAACCCACAGATACAACAACATATGGAGTAATTACAAAATTTCACTCACTACAAAGATTGAGTTGTCCTTTAGCAGGTGCAATAAAATACGATGAATCAAAGCCTGTTGAAAGTAGTATACATTAAAATAGCTGGAGTTGGTGTGTGTGATGTAGAAAGAAAAAGGACAATGCCCCTGTTTTTCAGCTACAAACTGTATATGCCAAATTTATACTTTCTGTAGTAAATTGATTATACTGAATACAGAAGACTGTGGTTCATGCTAATAACATCCTGTGATGACTAGCACACCATAGCTTTTTAACCCAAAAAATGCTTATGTGACCATTTGTCCTGCCCTTGGTTGGATTTTGCTGCAGCAGTTCATACTTATAACAATTAAGAGATATTAAAAAGTTCCCCCAGGTGTTTCTCTCAGTGGTAGAAGACTGATTTTAAGGACGTGATATATTTCACACCTACTGTGTGCATGTCAAATATATTTTTTCTCACTAAGAACAATATTAATTTCTGGATTAAACCAGAGTACTTTAACCAGCAGAACAAGCAAAACCTTGATTTACTCTGCCTCAGAAATGAAGGGGAAGATGAGGGGATAGAAGATGTTCCTCTCTTTTGCTTTACCACACATCTGCTTCAGGAAACTTGGGTAGATACAGGCTTGGGTAGAACTTACTGTGGGATCAAAGGTGACTATAGCAAAGTCTTTTAAAATTAATCAGTTCTATGAAATTAAAGCAGTATACATTCTCTAACTCATACAAGCACTAGAAATGTGTGCATTGTGTACGTCTTGTACATACGCATTTACTGTGAAATTGTACAACCAGCATGGTGTTCCTTCAATACTTAATGGAAGTCCATGAACCTGAAGATCCTCATTAGTTTGAGAATTTGAGTTCTGATCATGAATGCCACAGCTGTGCTGACTCACTTGCCCCCTCTCCCCAGGTAACAAAGGAAAGGAGCTGACATTGCATGAACTCTGTTCACCCCAGAAAGGGCTGGAACAGCACTTACACGGCATTTGAGGCTTCCTCATCCCATGTGGGAAGAGTTGCTGTCTCACTTGCTAGATTCTGTCAGCTTTGCAGCTGATACCCAGCCCAGCATTATTTGCAGTGAGAGATGCTGGGCAGCATCCACACAGACAACAACACTAATCCTCTTTGAATAGGCTGTGAGGCCCCACACCCCTCCTGCTTTGTTAAATGTGCAGGTTGCTCACTAGGCAACATTTCTTCTGTGTCTCTAAAGCAAACATATACCAACCTGGGTGACATTAACTGCACAGAGTTAGATTCTGAGCAGGATGGTCCTGAAGACCCTACTAGATGGAAAATATCTCCTCTGTCCAAACTTGTGCAAGGTAAATATTCTTCCTTCACATAGCATAGTCCCTAGGGCATTGTGCCAATGAAACAGCAGACTTTGGATTAAGAAAAGGAGCTGCTGTGATTCTGTGTCACTGCTATCTGGGTTTATTTCTGGGCTTATATGATACCACTTGTGATACGGAATTTAGAATTCAGAAGTCACCAAAACAGAATATATCCAAAGGAATGTGGAATCCTGACTTGTCTTTGCAAGAGTGCTCTACCCCTGCTGGAGCATCGTGCCGGGCAGCACACCTGCTCCAGAGCTCAGGGCATTCTGTTTGTCCTGTTCTGCTGAGGACTTCACCAATGAGTCCAAGGCACTTTCTGCTGGGAGGTGGTTCTGGCCCTGCACCACCTGCACACAACTGAGGAAGCATCTGGGAGGTTCAGAGGCAGACTCTGACATGTAGTGGTTGTCACCTAGAAAAGACCTTTGACATTGAGTCCAACTTTTGACTGGACACCACCATGTCAACTAGACCATGGAACTAAGTGCTATGTCCAGTCTTCCCTTAAGCAGTTCCAGAGACAGTGTCTCCACCACTTTCCTGGGCAGCCTGTTCCAAATTTGACAACCTCTTCTGTGAAGAAATTCCTTATAATGTCCAGTCTGAACCACTCTTGGAACAGCTTGAGATTATGTCCTCTTGTCTTGTTGCAGATTCCCTAGGAAAAGAAGCCAACCTCACCTGGCTGCAACCTCCTTTCAGGCAGCTGAAGAGAGTGATAAAGGTCATCCCTGAACTTCATTTTCTCCAAGCTGAGCAACTCCAGCCCCTCAGCTGCTCCTCATACCAGCTTGCTCCAGTATCAATATGTCCTTTGTAAAGAGAGGGGCCCAGAACTGGACACAGCACTCGAGGTGTGCCCTCACCAGTGCTGAGTACAGGGTGACAGTCCCTGCCCTGGTCCTGGTGGCCACACTATTGCTGATACAGGCCAGGTGCCACTGGCCTTCTTGGCCACTTGGGCACTGCTGGCTCATGTTCATGTGCTATTGACCAGCACCCCATGGTCCTTTCCTGCTGGGCAGCTTTCCAGCCACTCTGCCCCCAGCCTGTAGCGCTGCATGGAGTTGTTGTGGCTGAATGGCAGGAGCTGGTACTTGACCTTGTTAAATGTCATATAATTAATTTGGCCTATTGATCCAGCCTCTCCTGCTGCAGAACCTTCCTACCCTAGCAGATCAACACTCCCACCCAATGAGGAGATGGATAATGCCTCAGCTGCCCCTTCCCAAGAGACCTTTAATCTCCTGAAAAATCATTTCATGTGACCTTTCACATGGCACAACGTACTTGCAGTTGACTAACCTGTCTTTTACATTTGGAGAAGGAGGTTGGACTAGATGACCTCTGGAGGTCCAGCCTACATTACTGGATGATTAGAGTCACTGCTGCACTTATTACAAGAAAATACAAGAGGGAACCAATCCATCTCATCTTATTCTAGTTTAAATTAAAAAAATCCATGTCTACCTAGGGAAGTTTTTTTTAGAAAAGAATGAATCGTGTTAAATTAATGACAGCAGCATCAGCACCTCATCTGGGCAGCATCTAAATAACTGGCTTTTCTTAGGTAAGCTTCAGCAACATATGTCTCTTCCCTGTATCCCAACATGCCTGTTTTACCACAGCCACCTGATACCTGGGCATGTAAGCCTGTCTGACTAAACACTGAGAGACACAGGCTGCATTCTGTGATGCCCTAGCTCCTGTGAGAAGCTAGGTCCCACCATCCTGTGGTCTGGGGGACACCAGTGAGTCACTGCTGTCTGACTAAGCACTGTTACAGGGCACAGGCAGCAGGACAGGCTGCTGGGGCAGAGCATATTCCTCAAAAACCACAAAACACAACAGGGAGATAACTGGCTAAGTTCCTGGCAAGATGCATCAAACTTCTGTGCAGCCTGAGCAACCCTAAAGCTCATGTCCCAGAAGAGGTTGTATCTGTGGGTGGCCAAAGGCTGGGTCTTCCCACTTGCATGCCTGCTCTTTGTGAGGATGACCAGGCCATAGGTCCCTTGAGACTTTCCCCATAATGGAAAATGAGAAGCAGCCAAATGTTCTGGAAGCATCTCACTGCCCCTTGATGCAGAGGTGCTGGTGACAGAGACTCCTCGGCTGGCACAACATTTCTCTAGCACTTGATGGTTGCAAAAGGGAGGCTGAAACCTGGACATCTCCAGGTTGTTCCAGCAAATTAAATATGATGAAACACAGTAGAAAGTTTTATATGCTCTATTAACTCTATTAGACCTCTGTATTAGGATAATTTATTGCTGGATTCTTCACAGCACAGATAAAGTTCCAAACATCTTCTGATTCTATGACTTTGCAGAGGCCTTGGCATCAAAGATACATCCAGTGAGAGCCAGTAGGAGCCGAAAGTTTATTCCAGAGACTGTCCCAGCAATGCCAAAGGAGGAGCTGTAGCCCTTATGACTAGCTGCCATTTGTCACACTGACAAAGTTGGCACACTTGGTAGGAAATGCTACCCCAAAAGAGTGCTGAAGTTCTGTGGAGGCTGTGGAGCAAGTTGTGCTCTTCTCAACATCCATGTGTGAAGTACTCCATGTTTCAAATCAGCTGGATTTGTTTCTACCCAGTGATCTGCTGGAGCAGCACTGGTTGTAGAGATGACCTCCTGCATACTCATGCTGGTGGAGTCACTGTCTGCTTCATCTGTTGCTGAAGGGTGACAAACACACCCCAGGGCTCAGTGCCTGCAGGAGGAGAGTGAGGCAGTTCAGAAGTTATTTGTAGGTGCTCTCTGCAGTGGCTGCCAACAGGAATGCTTGTGCTGCTCCTCATGCTCCTCTGCACTGCGAAGGTGCAGGCACTCATATTTAATGGATGATTACCCTTGGATGAGTTTGCTAATGGCTCCAGTTGTGTCACTCATGAAACTCATCTTCATGATTTCTGAAAGACCCCATTAACACCACATTAGAATCCTGATGGCTTTCATTCACTGAATTATTTAATTACTTAAATTTTTTAAACATATCAGAATACCTTTTAAGTCAAATGTGACCTTCTGGTCTTCTTTGAGAGGGGCTGACCTTGAGCATACTTCAAGGAGCTGTTGCAGGCTTGCTTTCGTCTTCACACATGCTCACACTGCAGCACTCATCCTTGCACCTTCACAAAAAAGTGTTGTTGAGGGAAGCAGCATGCTAAGTGGTTTTCTTTTTTGTGATTTATCCAAGTGCCTGTTTGCTCCCACATGCTGTGAGTGGATAATAGCAGTTCTCAATCAAAGTTAAAATTACTAATGCTCTTGTCTGTAGAAAATTTAGTGCTGGAAAGAAAAAAAGGTTAATGATGCTGCTGTACTACCAATGTTACTATGGTTTGTCTTATCTTCATCCCTGTATCTTTGTGAGCATTATTATATTGACAGGTTATTCCAGTTGATCTCTCTGCTGAATATAAGGCAGCTGTATTTGACATTTTGTTAAGATGGTGAAACTAGCATAAAAAAAATCCATGTAAACAGAAAAACAATGTGGTTTTTTTCCTAACACTATGTTCATCATCCAGTAAACACTCACAGCTCAACAGTGTGCTGACAGCACAGTGATTAGCACAGAGAATTACTCCATCCTCCTCTTGAATATATGCTTACAGCAGTAAATTTTGCCTATGTATTTCCTCATAGCTGAAAGCTGTTGAAATTATTTGGCACAGGATGTTGGAGTAGCTTGAAAAAAAAAATAGCAACAGCCACTGTCACTTCAAGTTATTGACACTTCACTGTCCATCTGCAGTTCCATAATATGGAGGCAATGTACCATCATTTCTCTTTTTCTAATTTTCTCTTTTTCTAATTGTGTTCACCTGAGGTTCTTTTGTGGCCCAAGTTATGACTGCTTTTTAATTGTAGTCTGCTACAACCTTTTGCCAGTGTAAAAGGACAGAGAGTTGATCCTTTCACTTATATATTCTCAGTCTTCTACTGAACACATTTAATTTATGAGAACTGGAAAATGGAACAGCATTAGAGTTTCATATATTCATGTAGAAAAGTCATTTTTAGTTGAGATAGATGAACTCTGATGGATTATGCAGTGTCAAATTACATGTTTCAAATTATATGGTGAAGTGATGGAGTGGTTTGACCAAGTCATGCTAGGCTCCTTATCTGAAAGTGTCTTATATCAGGCATCTGAAACCACTCTTGAGTATTTAATCAAAGACAGTCTGGTTTGTAGGTGTCACCAGCATGCACAGACCACTGCCTAAATGACTCTGTCTGTGCGGTGAGAGAATCTCAAATGACTGCTTTCTAGGCAGTCTGGGATCAAGCCACCCTTTTGTGTGCCTGGTCTCTGACACACTGAAGCCCCTAGCAGATGGATGAAGTTACATTTTGGATACCTCATGCCCAGTCAGAATCCCTCTGAATACTGCAAGTTCCCTGTGGTGCTTTAGAGAATAATTACCAAATTTCAAAGTTTACCCTTAAGATATAGTTGTGTTCCAAGGCAGTCCTCCCCTGCATCCTGGATGTCTTCAGTGTGCCCTTGTATACTCTCCCTTGTGCTACACGGAAGCTTTACTGTCACATTGGCTCATGTTCTCCAGATACACAGACATATGCCCTTGATATCACTCCATACCTTTCTTTCATAAGACTAACACCAAGATTTTGGCAGATAATAGAAAAATTTCGATTTCCACACAATTTTTGGAATAATCACCCACAAATCTTCCAGTCCCACTTTTCCCAAGATTCCTTGCTTGTTGTGTCTTGCTGCAATGCAATCCTAAATTCAGAGCCCCTTCAGCACAAGCCTAACATGAAACATGACAGTATTTCCAGAAGGAGCTGCTGGATCTGTTGCCATGCTGAAGATAAGGCACGTATTTATTTTCCAGTGAATCACCCTCCATGATTTCCTGCACAGAACCAGCACAGATGTGGGGTCAGGGGCTAGGAGGTAAGGTGCTGCTCTAAGCCCTGGGTCTTTCCTACACACCTTGCAGTTCTGGGTGTGTTTGCCTCAGGAGGCAAACAGGAAGCTAACTTAATTCATGTGATCAGGCACCCCTCAGACACTTTTTGCCTTAATCATATTTACATAGGAGTAACAACAAATAGAAGAAAAACTGTTCTTATCAGCACTGCTTGACATTCCCAGTGCATTAGCACATGAAATGATCTGGTGACAGAGTAAATAAGACATTAATTACTTTAAAAAAGCTTTTACAACAAATTCTAAGATGTTTCCGCCTTAAATGTGACCTGTAATTGTTAACAATTTGCAAAAACAAACCCATTAACTAAAATAAGGGTTTCAATAGAATAATTTTAAATGTTTCATGTTATCAAGTTAAAGTATTCAGCACAACTGGATTCAAATATGCCTTTTCATTTTCATCTAAGGCCCTATGACAACTGGACTGCCTCCACACTATAGCAGCCAGAAGCAAACATCTCTGCAGGAGCCTACTGCTTTTCCAGAGGCAGAACAGCTTCCCTGCTGAACCCACAGGTTTTTGAGAGCCCTTAAAGAATATCCAAATTTGTAACCCTTCTGGAGGCCCCATGGACTGAAGCTGAAGCTGGATGTTGTCTGGTCATGGCAGTTACAGAATCACAGAATGGCTTAGTCCTTGGAAAATGTAAAAGCCCTTTAAGGTCATCCATTTACCATTAACCCAGTACTGCTAAGTCCAACACTCAGCCATGTCCCTAAAGTGCCACATCTACATGTCTTTTAAGCACCTCAAAGGACAGATATTCCACAATTTCCCTGGGCAGCCCATTCTAATGTCTGATAACCCTTTCAGTGGAGAAATTGAAATATGAGGCATTTTCCTCTCGTTCTCTAGCTTATTACTTGGGAGAAGGGACCAACATTCCCCTCCTTTCAGGCAGTTAGTTGTACAGAGTGATGAAGTCTCCCCTGGGCCTCCTTTTTAACAGGCTGAACACCCCCAGTTCCCTCAGCTGCTGTAAGACCCTTCATAAGACTCTTGCTCCAGACCTTTCACTGGTTTCATCATGCCCTCACTACTCTTCTTCTGAGTCACAACAGCAATTTAACTTTGTCCCACCACCTCCCAAGGTGTCATTTGGGCAAGGAGCTGCCAATCTGCCCTGGACATCTGAACAGCAAATCCAGGTAGGCAGAAATGGGCCCCATCAGGGTAGAGCACTCTGTGAGACAGCTACTGTGGCCAGGTGTGCTGGCAGCAGTGCACACTGCTCCCACTGTGTTCTGGATTAAGGCTTCAAGATCTTGATGTTGATTATGTACTTTTTATTGCCAGCTTTATCTTATATACCACCAAAGCTGATATTTAATTTAGAACAGCTTTATTCAGAGATATTTAACCGCAGAGTATCTCAATCTGGAGGTGTGGGAAAAGAGATCATTTAAAATTTCTTTAATTTTTTTTCTGGTTATTTTCAGCAGTCCTCTATTCAAAATAACTTGGAGCTATGCATAAAGGCTGATTATAAAACCTATCCAGGGGATTGAGTCACACAGCTGTGCATTTAAATCTCCTTAAGTGTGTTTCAACAGTCTCAAATACATGATGCTAAACTGGAGATGGGATTTTCGGATTAGAGATGGTAAAATGGTAGAGGGAGCACCAAGGTTAGAAACTAAGTGAAAGTGTGATTTCTGCATAAGGCTGCAAGACTACATTGGGAATGCTGGCTTGGAGGAAGGATCTTCTTGGCCTGAGAAAACCAAACAGCACAAACTGCACCAGGCTCTGTGAAACTCCCCAAGATCCACGCACTAGGACAGCAGTGCCACTCTTAGAAAAGCATATTTTGCACCTGAGGAATTCAGATTTTGATAATTTAATACCTTTGGAAGAAGCTGCAGACAGCATGCTCTGCTTGAAAGAACTGCTGTGACCTGCAGGAACAGAGCTGAGACCCAGTGCTTCATGATTAAGCTGAAAACAACACAGTAGAGCTACCTTTTTTCCCTGAGACCCAAGCTCATAACTTTGCCAGATTATTTTGACATATTTTCTCCACCCTGAGGATTTTAGTTTTACTTTTGACAATACCTTTTAGCTTGGAAACACTGTTGATTTTCTCTGCAGACTCTTGCCAGAAAAAAAAAAGAAGACAGAGGGGAAAAGGAGTTTATTTCCAGACACTTGAGAGTATTGCAATTCTTCAGGTGCTGAAGTCAATGCAAGGCATCAGCTGATAAGTGGGAGGCTTAAATGTGAAAAATCTCAAGACAATGATTTGAAAAGGCCTTCTTTCTTCCGATTACTACTGAGAAAGGATGATATTACAGTGAGCTTTCTTAAAATGAAATATTCCCAACAGAGAACAATTGATGTTAGTGCTACTGTCAAACTGAAGATCTGAAAGGGACTAATTACGTTTTCTACTAGGAGTAACTTTCTATTTTGCCACTGCTTCAATACCTGAGCAATTCCTTTAATCTCAAACATCTGAATCCCAGATCCTCTAAGCCTAATTTCTGCTGGGAAATAGCAAAACCAGCCCTACCTAAGCAACAGTGGCCAAATTTGATGCCTTTTAAATCAGAAGAATATGTAAAAACATTCTACACAGTCTTTAATAGCTCAGTCTAAGGAACATGCAGGTAGAAGAATGCAAGCATTCATGAAGTAGGGTGTGTAATAGTGGTTGCTGGTTTGGCTATTTACTGCTGGGACAGGGCATATGGGATCCTATCCCCATACTCCTGCATGGGGCTTTGGGGACAGCATTGGGCTAAAAAGGGGAAATCAGAGGCTCTGCTTGCTAGTGAGAAATTTCTCTCCTGTCTCACTGTCATTAGCTCATGACAGGGGTAATGTGCTCTCCCTCCAGCTTCAGATGGCTTCTATCCATGTTTCTGTTTGGTCCTGGCTCCTAGACTGAAGGAAAGCAGGTGTCCCATGAATGTCTCAGCCTGTTAAGTCCAAGAGAGGTGTGTATGCTCGGCCACTGGAGAGAGCACATCAAGGGAAACATCACCTTGTGCTTCAAGAGAAAGTGCGAGCTAGAAACAGAGGGCACAAGCACATCATCTACATGACTACAGCAGCTCTGAAGTATTCCAGCAATATTCCCTCACTCAATGTTTAACCTGCTCCTGAGTGCTTCTTTTTGGTAGTGTGCATATTCCCTGACTATGCTGCAAAGAACGAGAGAGAAATTGGATGAGCAGTTTTCAGACAGCATGCTAGTCGTGTCTCTTCTCACCATGGCTGGGCTGTCAGGAAGTTCTCTCCCCCTGGGGATGAGTGGTGCTGCTGCTTGCCTGCAAACAAGTGAATGAGGTGAACAGGACTAGAGGAAATTGAAAAAACCCCAAAACCAACCAAAACAACATATAAGGAATACTGGGGTGGTTGAAAGTCTCACCAAAATCTGAATTCTAGAAAGGTTGAAGAAAACCAGAACTGACCAAGTTCACCGCCGTGTATCTGAACATCCTGGAAAGACAATGCTTCGAGAAACCTCAAGAAAAGTAAAACCAAAGGGTTGGTCCAACTGAAGTTTATCAGCAGAATTTCTCCTTCAACCAGTCCGAGGCTCTTTGCTTTGGTAGTCCCAGAAGCAGTATATAAAATAGCAATACATTCTAGTAACTGGAGTACCAGCCATTTAAAAAAACCTGCTGTTAAATATATCTCACTTCAGAGGACATTAACAGAGAAAAGAACAGAGCTCACTTTTGATCCCACATCAAACCATAAGTCCTGGTTTTCTTCTTAGCTAGGTTATGTTTGGAACACAAAGTGTCAGAAAAATGCAAGGTTGTTTGGGGGTCTTAGGAAGTATTTTTCTTTGCCTGGATGACATTGATTTAGAAAAAGAGTCTAGAGGTGAAGGTGTAGAGATCTCTACATAATTAGAGGCCTTCTGGTTCTTTCCAAAGGTCCTGGCTATATCCACATCCATGTTTGAATTCAGTGCAAAGGATAATGCAAGCAGGGATAAACCAGGGCACAAAAATGTTAGCACTGGAGGGTAACTGGAAGTAGGCGATGCATAAACACATCTGCCCAAATTGAATATGAAGGATAGAAAGTGTGCTGGAAATGGATTAAAGGGAAATCTATGCCTAAATAAACAGATAAAACCAGCAATTTGAGGCACTATTTTTTAGCACATCTCACAGGCTTGTAATATTAATTGAATACAATTTTTGAGGGACTAACAGTATTAGGTAAAGAGACACCATTTTTGAGATTTATTAATAGTCAGTTTTCCAGGGACATTTCCAAAGGCAACATTGATTCTGCAAGAAGCACTGACTATCTAGATCTCTCCAATGACTACCTAGATCTCTGCATTGACATTTCAGTGCAGGAATGCAAGAAACCATCGAGGAATTTTTGGTAGTTTATCATTTTAGGCATGGCTAAAATGGATGGACAGGATGTAGCAATTGCCAGTGGACATAACCTGCTGATGCTTTTCTTACCATCTTCTGGCTGGTAATCATTGCCCAAGGTTGGCTTTTACATGCATTGTGTACTTCAAGCTCCTTTCAACCCTCTAACACCCTTTTATTTCTCCCCCCTCCCCCCCGCCCCCTACCCTTTATCTGCCAAAAACTATTCTAGCATAAGTGAAAATTCAGACTGGTTGATTTTCAGAATGATTTTCATGATCATGCAGAATTACTCAGCCTTGTACTGCACAGTTTGAGCCACACATGCAGGATTTCATGCCTCATGTAACAGCTTAAAAGTACACTATCTAAAATGGCCCAAAATTAGATCGGTGTTGGTACTGCAGTACGAGATACTGAAATTGTTTAAAGGTTTCTATATTAAAAGTTCCATTAAGCTATTTGTTGTTGAATCAATTTTTTTTATGCCTAAAATACTAAAGATAAAATTACCATGCTTTCCTGCTGAAGACAATATTTAAGCATCATTATTTTATAAGCCAGGTCCAGAGAAAAAGTTTTTCTGAAAATAAACCATGGTATCATCAGTATCATAAATAAAACAGAGAAGAGAGATATTACATGTAATCAAAATATAATTTCTGAAAGAAAGATATATTTTTCTCTCCCTCTTGAATAATGCCCATTGTGTGCCTGGTTAGAAAGCAATATCTTGGTTATGAAATAATGGAAATTTTATCCATGAAAATGCCGCCCGCACATTAAAATCATCACACAACTCACAGAGTGCTGTCTGCAAGCTTCTGGGCTATAAATCTATCAGTAAATAAGGACTATATGTGGCTTTTAATGTTAGGTGAATTTCTGATTAAATGGCTGGCTAGAATATGCTATACATGAAAAAGAGCAGATCAGATTAGGCTATGCTGTAAAAATTAAACCACAAGACGAGACAAATGCTAGTCTCTGCATTTTTAACCTACTTTTACATTTCCCATTCTAAGTTCAAGCTCCAAAGCCTGTGTGGTAACAGCTCTACTGCTTGCTTCTGGCCATGGCGCATCTGGAGGGCCCAGGGCACAGCTGCACAGCAGGGAGAGCCACAAGCATTTTAAGAAACATGCCTGTATGCATTTAAAGGAACGTTCCTGTGTGGTGCTGATCAGTGACACGGGAGCTGGTCACACCTGGAGCACTTGCAAAGCACAGGAGTTGGATGCAACCCAATGTCATTCACTTGTTGGAGACTGCTTCAGTTAAGGTGGTGATCTCGGGGTTCTGTCCATCTTGTGACTCTGGCTGCTCTGGAACCTCCCCTTCAATTCCTGGCTTTTTTTTCCCCAGTCTTCCTCTGATGCTCAAGCAGAATCACTGGCAAGGGACCGTCAGGGTGAATACAGAGAGGGATTCTTGTCCCCTGAACACAAGCCTTCCTGAATGGTGTTGAGTGTGACCAGCAGATGGTGATGATTGCCAGCTCATGCTGTCCATGAGGAAAAGCTACAGGATCATGTTAAGTGTGACAGCCTGGACCCCATATACAGAGTATGCAAAAGCTCCTTCACATATGAATATCTTGGGGAAGACCCCGCATTTAGATCTAGTCACACCTTCTGAATTCCCCAAACTATAAAGGGGCCAGGATCATAGAATTTTATCTTAGAAAATTTCCTCCACAACCAAAGAATAAAGGAAATGAGCTAAAGAAAAGTTAAATGTTTTAATATGTTGTGGAAGACATTTCAGTAATATTTTCTTCCCTATCTGATTATATATTAAAAATTAATTCACGTGCTCAGCAGTTCCCAGACCTGTATTGGCTCCAGGGGACATCGGAGTGCCTAAGAGATATGGACAAAACCCCAAAACGTGCAGTGCATTTGTATAGGTAGCAGGGACTCAAGAAAACTGGCAGGATTTATTTCTTCCAATGTACTGCTGTGACTGGACCAAGTCCCTGCTTCTCCCCTGGCCCTGCCCATACTCTAGATTTAAGCTTTCCTGGTAATGCAAAGTGGCGCCTTAGCATGAGCTTCAAGCTCATCTCCCTCCCTGAGCTTGGATGTCCCTAAGGCTTGCCCAGGATGTTCTCACTTGTTCTTCTGACTGCTCTTCATCAGCATTGGGCAGGGTTCTCTGCTAGCACTTATTAACAGGAACAGTTAGCAGACACTGCAGGACTGTAAGTTTCCAAACATCCATGCTGTGCTTTTTGACAGCAAGTGAAAACAGTTACAAATACCTCCACCAGTAAATCCCAGTATATTTATCACCCACCCACATATCAAACTTGCCTCAAAGCAAGCTGTGCTTAAGTCTCTAGAGTATCTAGTTTTCATTATATGTTTTTTCTCCTCTACGAAATATGATGAGTATTCTTATTCTTATTCTTTCTTATTTTTTTGTGTGTGCTTTTTTTTTAGTAAAGTGTCTGCAAACACTTCTATTATTAAATACTTGGGAAACAAGCAATATCTACATTTGTATGATATGTATTTACTTTTAGCAGCTTAGTATGTATGTTTAATCATAAGTCAGAGCCTGAAATCAACAGTGACTGAAAACTGATATTTTGACATTAAATACTGTAGCCTTTTCTAAGAGATAAATAGACTACACTAAGTCATTAAGAAGTGTCAATTTCCATTTAATACAAGAAGATTTCAGAGCATATTTGACACAATTGCTGTTCATGGAAGATTTCTCCATTTCATGTGTCTTTCACAGACACTTCTGCACATACCAGAGAGAAGAGAAAATCTGTGTTTGCTTCAAACTCCACAGGACAGACATCAACATAACTATGAGGTTAAATGCAGGGCTCTTCTTTAACAATAATAAAAATTCTGTGCAGAAATTTCCCTGCTTTCTTGTTCTGAACTTCTCCACAAGTAGGAGCAACTAGGACTGCAGTCCTTATGCCCAAACTGGACCCCCCAGATCCCACAGAGGCTCTGTCAGGCAGCACAGTCCCATCATAGAAAGTCTTCTTCAAGCACAAATTGTAAGGATCCTAGACAACTACTATTTCTTATACTAAAATAAGAGTTTATTACTATTTCTTACTAACTTTTTGTTTGTTTTGCCCTCCTCTGTAAAAGGGGGGCTTTTTCTTCTGTGTCCAGGCAACATGTGTTGCCTGACAACTGGAAAATATCCAAAACAGGAGACCAGAGGCTCCCTAAAAGCAAAAGGCTCAAATAGCTAATGAGACCTTCCCCAGCCCTTCCTTGTGTCCAATCGATGAGGTTTTTTTTGAGGACCTATGGGAGGAATTCCAATATGGACAAGATAATTGCTGTTTTTCAGAGGAACACTGTGTGTTTTAATATCCCTGAAAGCTCTCCTAAGGCTCAGCAAAGAGCTGCTGTGTGAAATGTAATCCAGAGAAAGGCTCTTATACACGTACAGCAGGAAAGTGGAATTGTAACTCAGGTGAGCATTCCTATTCATACCAGCCCCAAATAATTTGTCCAATTATTCAGGAATTTCAGACCTTTCAGTCTAGGGAACAAAATCAGTGATAATCTGGGCTCTTAACTCAAGAGAATGCAGAGCATAATTTGATTCACAGCTGTCTCTGCACTTTGGAGGTCATGCTCACACCATGCAAAGCAGTTTTTATCAAATATTTACCACTCTGTGAGACCACTTGCCTGCTTTATGCTGGCCTATGAAATACGACAGCTAGAAAGGCATTAGTCTCACCAGGAAGAGAAAGGTAGATACTTGACTGTCATAACTTAGGGAAACATGAATTGTATGGAAAATCACCTGAGCAGTGACAGCTAACACAGCAAGCTGTGTCAAATAGAGCTGGATATAGTGTGTACCAACTGAGCCACTTCACTCTGGTCAGACTGTTATGACTCTCACAAGTTTGGCAGAATCAGTTGGAAAATATCTGATAAAAAAACCATATGTGTGCCTGCTTGTAACCTGTTTGAAACTTCAGTCACTTTCCAAACTGGATGTTAACTATTAGCCTGTTTCAACAGTTTAAAAAGCCCTTTGTTTTAACATTATTTAATGAAATGTAAATAGATCAAAAATAAGTTATTTGCTGTATAAATATGTGAATTATGCCTGTGTATTATGCTCACCCACACTCATGACAGGATCTTCTTACTCGGCAGCCAACTTAGGTTTTGCACCTTTGGATATTTTAGGATACGAAACTAAGACACAGCATGGATACAGCTTTGCTAAGTTCCAAGTATTTCTCCTCGTGCAGAACTTCACACATATGAGAAATGCTCAAAGGCATTATTGCAAGAACACAGTGGTGTTGATAGGAAGCTGTTCAGTTTAAAATTAAGATATTAATTGACTGGCAGTCATTGTGTGTTTGTAAGTCAGGACACCATACTTACTGCTCAACAGTCTACAAAACTCGCTCTACGGGAAAATGGAATGACTTTCATCAACAAAACACTTGAAGCAAGGCACGGAATGTTCAATTTTGTGAAACACGGAATAGTGGAATTATCCTGGCAATTTACATGTGAGCTCTGAGTCAGTGCTTTCAGGCAGGGAATAATTCCACATATGCATCCCTAATGAAACAGGATCATAAATCTTTCTTGATGGTGCTTTTCAGTTTATATGCTTGGCTTCAAATTTGTCTCCTACAGGAAAGACACTGGAAGACAGAAGCAGCACAGGGTCCAGCCCATGGGACACAGTTCAAGAGAGCATTTTGCTATGTGGGACCCCATTTGTATGCTCTTATGCTAGTTTGAAATGGGTATTTATATGAGTATTTGTAATGGCTATTAAAAAAAGAAAAGGGAAAAAAGGATGAATAAGCAGAACAGCAGGGCAGGGAGGAATCTCTGTCCAAGGTAACAGATAGCCTGGCCTGCTTGATTATAAAAAAGAAACAAAAAAAGTAAACCAGAACAACAAAAACCTTAATAGGAATATCTGTCTCATTTAGGTTGTGGGGAGGAATACATTAATCTCAAAGTAAATAAATGTGTAGATCTATAACGATCTTGCCTTTTTCTGCTGCTTATGCTGGAAGTATAAACAAAAATCTTTCCAAAGAGTTTTCAAAAAGAGGTGGATCTGGAGTTAGTCAGTGTGTTTGGGCCCTGGACTGAAAATCAAAAATTGTGAGATACAGCCACAGCACAGATAGCAGCAAAAACACCCAGAGGCAAAAAGAGGGTGTCTGGAGGGACAGGAAAGAGTCAAAGGCTTGGGTAGCCCGTGTTGGGACTGGGGGCTGTCCATCTGGAGAACTGTATGTGTGCTACTCCCCTCTGAAAGGTTCTGCCGAAGAGATGCCGCTTCATCTGAAATGTGGGCTCAGGAAAGGGATCTTTCCTGGCCTTCCTTGACTTCTAGCTCTTAAAAGAGCATAGATTGGTATATCAACCAGTAGCATAATTAGAAGCTGTCAGCATATTCCTCCAGGATATCTGAACTTGGAAAGTCTCACAAGGACAAAGGAGTAATTCTGCAAGTGTGGTGCTAAAGGTCTCAGTGCATCGTGTTCCCTGACAGGCTGAAGCCATGACATTTGGCCAGAAGTGTAAAGGAGCAGGGTTTCCAGTGGTGGTAACCAAGTGAAATTCTGGGGACTAGCAATATGCTGCCCTCCAAACATTTAAAACTGTCTTTGATGAGCTGCTGACATGGTATACGCAATATGACTGCGTATATTTTGATAGTAACACAGAGACTGAATGATGGTTTTGGTGCTACCAAAAACTCCTTCATTTTTAGGATCCCAGACAGACCCCTGGAAGAACATGGGCGACCCTTAAAGGCAATTTTGTTACGAGCTTCTGCAACAGATACTTGATGTGCCTGCTCCCAAAAGAGATGTCCCTTTGTGTCTTTCTGAAAGAATGGGGCTGAGCAGGAAGAAGCTGTACCCCATGTTGCACAGGCCTTTTGGGAAAGGAAGTGCCCAGCAATGGATGCTTACAGATGATGGAGAAGGAAACTCTGACAATGTGGATGGCATCCAGAGCAGAGGCAGGAACAGACATGTCCCCTGCCTCCAGCAGTCAGCTGGTGAGGCACTTCCCTGCAGGTCCAGGGAGAGCAGGCAGACTACGTATTGCCAAGAAGCTGCCAGCTGGGCAAAAGGATCCAGCCATCAAATACAACAGAGGAAAAACCGGCGTATAGAAAGCCTCATGCAGCAGCCACAGCCTTGGCAACTACCATTTGTAAGATTAAGTCTTCTCTTCAAAAGGGTGGCCTTACTTTGAGCATTTTGTCTTCTTGTTACCAATCTGGATTTGAGGAAACAGTAAGGAAAAGGGTAGTTTCACATGAGCAGAGGAGATGTCGGGGCTGATGAGTTTGCTTATTGCATTTCTAAATAATGTAGAGGCCCAAGCTGTTTTGCCCGAGATGACTTTGCTGTCTGTAGGATTAAAGAAAAATACCCCTTTAGTAGGAGAAGGGTTACAAAAACACCCTTGCCAAGTCCTACCCAAGCCCAGGATAGCTAAGGATATACCCTGTGACTCTTTCAGGGTCTTTCCTTTCCTGATCAGGAGTACAACTGCTGCTTCCCTATGGGGAAGCACCATGGTTACACCATGGTTACAGGGGGGCTTGAGTCCTGGCTGCACAGGGAGCAGGTAGCTCCTTTTGGAGCAGACTTATAAATCTGGAGGCTACAAGCATGCCCTGCTTCCATTCAGTCTTGAGGTTAAAGAGTCTGATCAAACTCCCTCAGCCCTTCTGTGCACCCTCACCAGGTAATTCACAGCTGTCCCAAATGGTAGACTCCTTCGGCCAAGTTCCCACCAACATTGAGCTATGGGACCAAATCTCACATATTTTGTAGGGTACAATCCTCTTTGTGCAGCTGGCACAGACTGTGCAAGGTCTGGCTTTCTCTCAGCACTGCTTTTTTTACTGGTAGAAGTGCTACCAGGCAAGTTGCTTCCCATGCTACACTTGTGCAGCAGATTATTCCCAGCTCAGCATGATGCTCCCTACCTGGCCTTCCTGAACTCACTTCTGCAGATCACATCTCTACTTCACCTCAGCTACATTAAAATTCTGACTTCGTCTGCACCTGCTGAACTTCCCACCACAATGACTTCCACAGACCCCACATTTTTTACTGCCAGGACTGTCAAAAGCACAAAATTACCTGTGTAAAAAGATTTAGAAGGGCTGATCCACTAATTGTTTGCAGAAGGAAAACTTATGCAGGTGTTTCATTTTACACAGGCCAAATGCTGTTGAGAGGGCTGTTCATAAACACACATATTTACATGAGCATGTGGAGAAATAGGTGCTTGCCTTTCTAATACACCAGTCACTTTAAAAAGGAGACATGGAGAAATATTTTCAGCCAAGTTGTGCCAGGGATTAGTTTGACAGACTTAATATAATTAGATGGAGACGAGTTTGGCCTGGTGACCTTTTTCTTTCTCCTGGTGTACTCCATGTGTTTGACCAATGACTCTCCAAATAGCTTTCAACTGATTTAAGGCTTTTCTTGCTGTTTGTGTTGGGATTTTTTTCCCCTTTCCTATTTAATATACAAGACTGCTTCCTTTGCGTTCTGGAAGAGATCCTTATGTCTTAAACACATCATTTTTACAGGGAGGTTATGTTAAATCCAAACTCCTCAGTCAGAAAAAGGGCAGCTGCCAGTTTCCTCGTTACTTACTAATGCAATTGCCAGCAAGGGGCACCAGGATTTTAGCAGAAATACCAGGACCAGAGAAACACAAATTTTAAAGCTAATATCCACTGTCTTTAGGTGGCCACTTGGTGAAACTGGTGGGTTTTACAGAAAAAGAAAAGAACTCCAAAAACTGTCCCCAACAATAACAAAGGAACAATATCAACAGCAACAAGTTAAGGCTCAGAACAGCAAAACCAACACTGCCTCTGTCTGTACACTCCTGAAATTGTTAAATAAAAGCAAACATACATCTTAACTTTATTAAAGCTCTTAAGACAGGCATGTTTATCTGCATCCTGGATTGAATGGGAAGATACCTAAGGATAAGGATTATTTCAGCATGCACAGGACTTTGTCAATAGAGGAAAACCAGGGAACAGTTAAATACAATTTTCTCTAATTTCACAGGAATCCAAGAGTACCTTGCAGAAGAATCAAGCTACTTAGAAACAAATTCTACTCTTTGGACTTCTTAACTGTATAATAGTGTCCATCTTTCATGCTGGCAAGTGCTCTGGTTCCTGAAAATTATCTATGTATCTGGTGCCTGGCAATCTATGCTTTTGTTGCTTATAAATGAATTGGAGATCATATTTTTAATAAATAAGAGATTTTCTGTATGCTTGTATTTTTTAAACTGGGCAGATCCCATGAAAGGTGCCCTCCCAAGTCCCAAAGTTTGAGAGATGACTGAAATGCAAAGGTAGGCTGAAGCCAAACCATGATCATGGAGGGCCACCTGCTCTTAGGAGATTACAATCCACATTTCAAGACAGTCAAGAACAGCTCACTCTATACTTAGAGACCTCCTAAAAAGCCCCAGGAAAAATCCACAGGGCTGGTGATTACTTAGTTCTTGTGCAGAGAGGCTGACAATGCTGTTCAGTCCATGTTTTCTCTGATTTGGTCTGCCTTGAACTTTTGAATGACTGTGATTCATGCAACTGAATACTTCAATGAACAGTATTTCAGCCCTGGTTTGGGGAATCACAGAAGCACATTTGCTTTCAGCTTCACCTTTAGCTTCTGAGTAAATCCCCTGAAGCTCATGGTATGTAAGCCCTCACTTGATTTAACAAGCATTTTGCTGGGCTGATGTTATTTTTACATGTCTCTCTATGGGAAAGTAGCGCATTTTTAGAGATGCAGATTTGGTGGGCTTTTCCTGTTTCTTTTTATATATATATTTTTTAAATTAGAGCCTCGGTTATTTCAATGTATGATCTCATGGCAATTCCAATCCTTTGAAACAGAATATTTCACAATTTTTTCTGTAAGATTCCCAGCCGCCAGGAAATAACCAAACACAGATTAAATGCCTTATGCTGTTAATAGCATGTTATATAGTTGCTGTGGACGCAAACTTGAAGTGTAAGGTTGGTTACAAACAATAACATGAACTAGCCCTCTTCTCTGCTCGACATCTCTAGATACTGAAAGACTGAACAGCCTGTAGCCAAATGAAGGTCTTGATCCACCTGCTGCTCGTTTTGAGTCACAAGGACTATCAGGTAGAGGGACAGTTCAACACCTGCATTTCAGCCCCCGGAGGTCCATTCCTGAAGCAAGGAATACAGTCTACCTCATACAGTACTACGAATAACTACTTTCACATCCTGCGCATCATTTCACCATTCAGCCCCCATTCATGTGTGAGAAAGCAAGGGGACAACGCTGATCTTTTTACCTATTCAGAGGTACTTTAGAGAGGACCTCACAGCGCCACGAATAGAGACTGGGGATGCCCGGACAACCCCGGAGAGCACGCTGCTTACTGGGTCCACGGGGGTACCGGGCGCCGCGGAGAAGTCGCGCTGGGTGGGGTACGCCCTCCACTCACCCCCTCTCCGAGCTTCCCGCGGTACTACAGCCCCGGGCAGAGCCCTGCAGCCCTTAAGGAGCCCTCCGGGACCCCACCTCAAAGCTCACGAAGGAAAACTTCACGGTTCACAGAGAAACCATAGGGCAGCATCCTGCGGCCGCCCGTCGCCGCGCTAGCGGGGGTCCCCCTCGCCGGCCGGTCCCCTCGAGGCAGCAGCGGGGGATGCCAGACGAGGCGCCCCGCACACTCCCGCAGCTCCCTACGACCCCGCACGGTCCCGTTCCTCCCGCCGCCCCCAGCCCAGGGCGCTCACCTGAGCTGCGGCGGCTGCGGCTCCTGTTGCCCCTGCTGGGGGTCTCGGCTGCGGGGAGGGGGCCGAGCTCCGCCGCCTCCCCGCAGCGCGGCAGCCGCCAAGTGCCGCGCTGCCCCCCGGCCCTGGGATTTATCGGCGGCAGCGGGCGGGGTGGGGGGAAACGCCGTGCGGAGCCACTTCGGGGCGCGCCGCGACCGCGGGCAGCGCCCGCTGCCTTCCCGCCCCCCTGGACGGGGGGAGCCGGCGGGGTCGCGCCGAGGGGAGGGAAGGGGGAGGATGCAGCGGCTCCGCTCCGCGGCGCCGGCAACACAACACCGACACCGCCCCGCCGCGCTCGCCGGAGACCANGGACCCTGCCCCAGCTGCCGCCGCTCCTCCTCCCCGGCGCCGCCGCTGCCGCTGCTCAGGCACGGCCGTGGCCGCTGCCTGGGCCCGTGCCAGAGGCGCTGAAGTTGCCCTGTCGGGGCGTGGGGAGGCTGCAGCTGCCTCTCTGCCTGAGGGCCAGCTGCGGCGCTGGATCAGCCCTGTTCTGGCTGGAGCTCAGCCCGCACTGGTGCGGGCAGCCCCGCGCAGGGAGGTGTGTCGGCGGGCAGCGCGCTTCCGAGGGCTGGTACCTGATGCAGAGGCTGACTGGGAGCCGGGAGAGCCTGCTCGGGGCTTGCCCGCTCTTCGCAGTCCGTCCTTGATCGCCTGGTGCTGACCGATGCCGGAGATGCGCTCCTGGAGCAGGCAGAGCTGGAGTGAGAACCATGCCGGCTTGCGAGCGTGTTTTGGGATTGTAACGTTGCGTTCACGCTCTCTAAACACACGGGAGTGGAGTCGCCCAGTTTTGCAATGTATACATGTACAGAGTGATAGATACCCTACGGAAGTGCCATAGAAAGAGTTTAGAGGCTGTCAGTGACTAAAAATCAACTAGTTGTTCCCTCTGAGAACGACATAATTTCCACTAGTAATGTTAATTTTGTCAAATGCAACTTTGATGCTATATTTCCTACCAAGATAGGTAGGATGGAAGCTTACCCACATACCAAATAATTTGGATAAAGAGAGTCTTAAAGGACTTCTGCTTTTCTAAGGAAGGGAGGATTCACAGGATGCAAGGAAAACAAGAGGTGAAGAATGGAAGTAAAAGAACCTCTGCTTTGTTCTAATGAGGTTGTCACTAATCAGAACTGGTACTATTATGCAGAACTTTAGAAACTTGTGCTTTAATGTGGAGTGTTGGTTTAAAAATCTGTTCACCAGCTCTCTGTTCCTGCCTCTCCCACTTTACCAAAGGGACAGAAAAATTACAGAGATCTGTCCTGGTGCTTCACCTGTCTGGTGAAGTATGTTCAAGGCTGTTGGAGACCTCCATGATTTAAAATCAGAGTGGAAGATGGCATACATAGAGAAGTCTCTGGATCTCATTAATGATGTGTTAATATGCTTTTCAAATTTTGAACAACAAAGGAATGAGATTCCCAAGCACTTTTTATGGTCATCAGTGCTGAATAAAATTTCTTCCTCAGACTTTCCATTGAGTTTCTGGCACCCTCTTACTTCTGTTTGGGCATTAGAGGAGGATGGTAAGGATGACATGTGTTCATACATCAGCCATAACAGGGCCATACATTCAGCAGGGCCATCATCATGATTAGTATTTATTTAGATATATGCATGGTTGTATAAAACAATTTGCTGTCTGACCCCATTCTGACGTGTGTCCCAGACAGCGACTCTACATCTCACCCATCTTCTCCTAACAAACTGCAGCTACAGGTAAAACAAACTTCCAGGAGCAGGAGGTGGCTGCATCAGTCTCACATGTAGAGCCCTTCATCCAGGGTACCAGACAATGAAACTACAGACTGAAAAATAAAAGCAATACTATGCAAATACTAAGCATGGAAGGAAGGATTTTAACTGAGAAAAAGTGTTCTTAATGAAAAGCATCAGTCACTCACAGCTAAATGATTTCAAGTTGATCGGAAGCTGGGTGGGGTGACAGCCCAGAAAGTTTCACATTAAGTCAATTAAATCCCATTATTCTTCAGATTTTAAAAACTAATTAAATTAATTTCATGTGACTGTGAAAGGAGCTGAAATGACTGCCAAAAACTGTTCTTATGACAGGCTACAGAGGCAGCATTAGTCAGTAATTATGGCACCAGGCTGGTACTCAAGAGAGTTTTGTGTCTTATCTGCCCAGCTCTGAGTGATAATAAGAGGACTCTTCAATTTCCACAAAGTGGTGCAGGGGACAAGTGCTCAGCTTGCATGGTGGGGAGGAATCACCATAACTGGATCATCTCTTACTGTATCCCAGCAATAGTCCTCCAATCCTCAATGATTTCCTGAGCATATTTGTAGGTAGATAATGTAGAGCCTGCTGAGTTGCTTCCTTTCAGATATCACAAATGTCTTGCCATGGAAAGGAACATGCCTTTCAGACAAGAATTCATATACGTTCAGGTGTGTGTGCATGCATCTATTCAGTCTAACAAAATTCCATCATGGCAGAACTGCGGATGCCTGGGGAAAAGTGCTGTGAAACCATCTTGTGTGTTAACCACAGTCCACCTTACTTCACTTCTGGATCATTCAGATATCACTGGTCATGCTGAGCCATGATGTTTTAGGCAGCAAACACCCAGCAGGGCATTGTGGGCTGGTTGCTATCTGCACACATTTCTTTTTGTCTTTAATGTATTGTCCGCCTCCTTTGCTGATCCATTCTTTGCATTTAGGTTGCTGTTTCTTTCCTAGGTGGTCATTGGGCATGTCACCAGGTACACCTCTGCAGTGCTAGAAGGAGCCCCCAGAGTGGCCATCAGCAGTGTGCTCTGTAACCCCATCCCTTCTGTCTGCAGGGCTGGCTGCTCAAATGCTGGTGCAGTGCACGTGGGATTCATCTGCCTTTAGCTTCTGACATTGTGAGTTAATCATCAGAGTGCAAGCACATCACCTCAGGCTCTCTGTATAGCTAATGGAGAGAAATAGACACCTCCAGAAGGCAGCTCATCTCATCCATCTTAGGCATCGTCTGTGCAAAGATGAAATGAGCTGCCTTTTGGAGGGGCCCATTTCTCTCCACCGAGTCAGAAGGGAGCCCAGGGTGACTTGCTTAGATAAAGATGATTAACGTTTAGATATGTACAGTGAAGTGAAATGAATCTCACTTCTTTTGAGTAATTCTGGTAGCCACGACCTAGTGGAGATTGAGAACCTCTTGAGACTTTTCTGCATATCCTATGAAATACTAGCTGGGGACAAATCAGCTGTTTTACAGTTTTGTAGCAAATAAAAGCAGTGCTGATCAGTCAGGTTAATCCCAGGGCAGCACTAATCTAGGAGGGAATAGAGGAATGTTGTTTAAGCAGGTTTCAGAGGTGCCATTTTGTACTGGCAGGCGGCTGCTCCCACCCACTTGTCCATCTTTCTGTGGTGGCTCGCTGCTCAGAAACAGGTGTCTACAGAACCACTCTTGCCTGTGCTAAAACAGTTTCTTGCTCAGCACTAGGGTGATTCAAAACCCATTTTAAGGGATATTGCAGCTCTGAAGAACCTTGTGCCGACTACAATGAGATGCTGTAAGAGAGACTCACCAGACTTACCACAGTCCTTTTTAGTTCTCTTCTCAGAGCTGCCTCTTTCTGAGCTCTGCATGACACCCTGTTACCTTCCTAAGGAGATAATTTCCTCTGAAAAGATGGTCTGTTGTGCTGTCAGTAACCAGTAATCCACTGCACTACAATTACTTCTCATAAGCAAATTAACAAAACAGCATCATAATTTTATTTGGATTAATTTCTGCAGTTAACTGTTTGCAGATTATACCAAAAATACTAGTGTAAATAATGTGTAATTTTGTTTGAGTTTCTCAGAAATCTCAAGCTTATGTTTTTCAAGGGTGGCCTGTGGCCATTAGTAGGACCCTGAGGTATAAAGAAATGCTATTTCTGCAGGGAAAAGCAGAGCTGCCCTTCTTAAAAATGCTGTCCTAATAAATCTACCAAAATTCAGAACTTAGCAGAATCATACTCCTCAGCAAGAAGAAGTCAATTGGTTGTTAGTTTGCTGTTGTTCTCTAGTCCTTCCTTGTCTACATGTCAGTACCTCAGACACCCTGGAGCGGTGATGTGCTGCTTGGTGCTGTCAGTGATGCCTTGCTCCCAGCAGAGCAACTGCAATGTCAGCTCAGCAGCAAAGGCCAGTCTGGAAGCACCAGCCCACTCACATCCAGCAGACAAGGAGTTAAAGTTCATGGCGTGCTACGGGGACAGCGCCTTCTGGCTCTGCTGTGCTGAGGCAAAGTCTTTTTGTGACTTGTTTATTTGTACAGTGCTCAAAATAATCATGTATTATCTTATGTGTGTGTCTAACTCGGGGTGTGTTCTTTTCATCCCTTTCAGTGGCACTGTTAAGCATCCAGCAAATGTCCCTCCTACTCCACTATTCTCCCTCGGTTATTTTGCAGGCATATTTAGCAGGATGCTGTCTTGCAGCACCTCCTCAGCCTCAGTAGCTGGTTCTTGCCCAGGCAGTTCATTTACTGCTCGCTTCTTGTATGGAATCTGCTTTGATTAATGCTTAAGCATTGTAATGTGTCCCAACCAGCGCTGCACCAAGGCTGACGTTTGTCATGGGCTTGTGACTTGATTAGAGCCAGTTTGGTTGGCATTGTGCTCTAGAGCATACAAGCTTCAACTCCCCCGAATCTCACCTTCTGAGATGTGGTTTCTGCAAGGTGTCTGTCACACACTACCTCAGCCCAGCTTCCCTGGGGCAACGGTGCTGCAGTGCCTTTTTGCCAGGCACTGTGCACTGCCTGAGGACCCCTTTCACAGGGCAGAGGGCTCAGATCACCCAAAAATGCTGCACAAAGATACTATATGCTGACTGA
The DNA here is from genome assembly GCA_013399455.1 of Anthoscopus minutus. Taxonomy (NCBI): domain Eukaryota; kingdom Metazoa; phylum Chordata; class Aves; order Passeriformes; family Paridae; genus Anthoscopus; species Anthoscopus minutus. The sequence goes on from VWYI01009515.1 coordinate 93,464, forward strand.
AGAAGTTGTGTTCACTTCTGCTGCCTGTTTTAGAGGGTTTCCTAGAAGAGATGGGAAATTGGTGAACTTATATATAAGTTTTTCTGGCATATATGTTTGGAAGAAGATGTTAAAAAAATGTAAATATGGTTAAGTAGCTTCAAAACTCCATAAAATGTACCTCTACTTTTGATTTTCAATGGTATACTCACTATTGGTAGAGGAGTTGTTGTGAACTCCTGTCTGGACTGGATGAAAGACCCCAGTGTTAAACTGTGATCAAACACAAAACACAGACTCTTCTTGACAAAGAGCTAAGTACTTCTTATTTTGATGCCATGGTAAATTAATTAAGGGATCTTTTTTTTACTTACAATAAAGTGAACAGAACAGGATGTCTCCTACAAACCCTTTTCTTACGACTATCTAATCAATATTTAAACTCCAAGCTTGTTAAGAATTCATTCAAATTTCTTATCAAAGTTATTTTGTGATTTTGTATGTATGGGAAGAGCTGAGTGCAGCAGTCAGTATATCTGAACACACTCAGAATTTCTCTGCTAAAACAGGAGTGCACTGAAGCATGCAATTTAGTCCCTTATTGTACAGTGACTGGGTCATTTCCCCTGCTTTTATTTTCCTGTAATTTAGTGGTATTCTGACAAACCACAAAGAAATGCACATGAATCGTTTTCACATTTCTAGATAAGAAATAACTGAAACAATATCTTAAAACCTTGGAAGTCTGTATCTTCTCAGCTTAGTAAAAAACATTTGTGGAGACATCAAGAAAATAATAGTGTTCTGATTTGAAATATGAACACATAGAAATCACACAGGAAAGAAAACGTGTGGCTGAAGTGGTGAAAAGCAAAATCAGTTTCACACTCAGCACTCAAAGGAGCTCATGTTTAAAGTTACCTGTAGGCAATGGCTATTGTTGATAAAATCCTTATGAATAAAGTCATTGTATTACTCTTTTCCCAAAGAACTTCCCCAAAATTTGACTTATGTTTACTGTCATATCCCACAGCAGTTCTTTAATTATATCTATCCTGCTTCCTGTGGGTATGCCTGTGATCACTGTAAATTTTATGACAGTGTGTTTCTGTGTTGCTGCTGTAACTATAGCTGAGGTTGCTGTTAGCTGGGGATGTTGTGTGGCTCTTTGACTGCAATGGGGATGGACCATTGATTTGGGATGCTGTTTGAAAACACTGGCATTGCAGACATCAAAGGATTAACTGATGATGTTGAAGGGTGATATATAGGGGAAGGGATAATATGAACCTTTAATAGGGATGTATCTCACTATGTGTTTAAAAGATGAAATGAAGGTGACACTCAATGGCCATAATTCTGTTTCATTTGACATATCGATTCTGACATTTGATTTAGTTGCCTGTGTAGGATTAAAGTCTTTGGGTACTTTCATAGCAAGTTTTAGTTGCACCCAAAGCCTGCTGAAATTGATAAGAATAACTTGCTTGTTTGAGGGGTCATGGACCACACGCTTGGAACAGGTCGTGCAGAGACCATTCCATTCAGACATCCCGTGTTCTGTTCTTGCCCTTTCTGTAACAAATCATTATGTAACATTTCACATTACCTGAGATACAGCAAAGGTGGCAATGCCCAGTTAGAGAGTCACTAAATTTCAGGGGTTTATCACCAAAAATTGAAGATATATTAGGATGTTACAGTGCAGAAAAATTGTTGGGTCAAGGAGGTATACAGAGTTTTTGAGAATATGTATGTTCTAATGTTTTAGAAGAGTAGCCACAAGTAATCAAGCAATGGAATCCTTCCCATGCTTCCAGCTGGCATTGGTCAAATAAGTATTCCCACCACCATCAGATAATGCAATGAGTTACCTGCTGCAATTCTGCTGTTCATTATGACAGCACTGCCCTCCTTAGCTGAGCTGACTCTTCTCTATAAACTTTCTGACATGACAGAGCCCAGCTTAGGTATATCAGTGTGAGGAATGGGGCTTTTTATGGATCATGTGTTTCTCAAGCACATGTGGAATGTTTGCTTTGCACTGTGTTTGCTGCTGATGGTTGCCTGATTATCTGCATGGGCTACCAAGTACATCCCAGCTGCTGAGGGCTGTTGCTCAGTCAAAATCCCTGACAAGTTGACAGCTTTGCTTCCTTCTCATGGTCCTCATGTGATCAGTCTGTTTTACTCATTGCTATGGCTGGGGAATACAGAGAGTGTGTATGCAGGGCAGTGGAGCTCTGATGTTTTGCTTGCACACATACAGAAATAGTGAATGGGCAATGGGTCAGCCCTATTCAGTAAGGGGGTCATGGTCCTGAAGCTACAAAAGCATTTGAAGATGATTCCCTCTGGAATTCTAGATGCTTAGAAACAACTTTATGTGCCACTGTCTATATTATATATATCTTTAAATGCCATTGCTAGGTCCTTTGTAACCTGTGTGTGTGTGCACTTGTGAGTATTCAATACAACACACAGGTAAGTGACACACCCCGGCATCCTTGTCTCAAGAGATGCTGTGGGGCCACAGAGGGAGAGCCAGGTTTGTTTTCCGTGCAACACCAGCACAGGTTCAAATCAAATGGGATGGGTAGAACATTTCTGCATGTTATTCTGGAGATATTCCACACCCTATTACTACCAAGCAGAGTTTTCTTTGCCTAGTCTGCTTTCCTTTAGGCTCGTCTTATTTAGCCTGTGATCATTTAGAGGAAGCAGGTGGAAAATTTTCAGTGAGAGGAATAATATAGATGGAAATGAACTTGTCTGTGCAATCAGGCTAGCCTGTTTCAAGAGAATTCAAGCACATATGTTGCATTGAAATTCCAGTTACCTGACTCTTCATGGTCTTTGCATCTTCTACATAATTTAGTTGCTCCTTCCCCAACACTCCATTTTTCTACAGTGAAGATCAGTAATGAGAGAATATTATTGATCTGTCTAGCAGTATAGTCAACAGTATTTAAAACTGACTGTATAGCGTCCATTACATTTTAATTTCCTACATTATTATATCTGTTTATCCCAATCTCCTGAAATCTTATGCCAGTCTGCTCCTTCTAGAGCCCACAACCTCCTCTCATTTCATTTTAATTCGGACACTTCTGGTGGATAAAAATAGAAGGGATTCTGTCTACCAACAGAAGGACTGTAAGGAAGTCAAGATTTGTTTGGCACCTCTTTCACTAAAGTGTTGCCCTGTACATCTTTTGGGAGTAGCTCTGCTCAGGCAAAGGTGAGCCATGGACAGGAACCCAGGTACTATTTAAAACCATAGATGTCTTTCTCTGAATCTTTCCCTCTAAAAGCTGAAAGAAGGATGTACTCAGGCTGCTATCGTCCTGCAGCACATTTCCATAATGGATCAAGATGCACAGTAGCACAACCTGACATTTCATTATTTTTAATAGTGCTATTGCTGGAAGGAGCTGCTGATGTGAGTGCACATTCCAGCAGCAGACGGAGGTATTAATGTGCAATCACAGCAGCAAGTGCTGAAAGATGTGTGGCTGGGAGAAAAGGCAGTGCTGCTGACAGCATACAGTACACAGGGTAAGATTCAATTACACAATATTTACAAGCCCATACTTTCTGTTTTGGTGGTGTGGAGCTGCAAGGAAGGGAGAACAAGCCTTCTTTGTGAACAGTAGCATGTACTTGACCAAGAAGAGAAAGGACTGGCTATGTGTGTTTGGTTGTGAGCTGCAGCCTGGAGCTGCTCCTGCTGTGCAAACTGCTGCTGTCAGCTTTTGCAAGTGAAGGCAAGTGTCATTCATTTTATGGAGCAACAGTGCTTCTCTTGATTTATATGGTCTCTTTTTTCCTTCCCACTCTAAGCTTTGCTGCCCTTTGCTGCCCTGCCCCAGCTGGAAGGAGGAACAGCTCTGCCCCTCTCCCTGCAGTGCTGCAGGGAGCCATGGGGTTCCAGCTCAGTCCTGGCCAGAGAGGATGGGGTGAGTGGACAGCACTGGGGACACTGCTGGGCACAAGAGAGAACATGCCGGATGTGACAGGTGCCAGCACAGGCACCTGACACAAGTCACAGATGATGCCCCAAGGGGTGGCTGGGTTTTGCAGGTGGTTGAGATGAGAGTTACCTGGGAAGTGGTTGAAATTCTCAGGTTAAGTGAAAGGAAAATTCTGGGGACTTTTTGGGAGCACAGCCTTTTAATCCCTACAGCACCTCAGTTACACCATCAATAAGTGCATATAAAGCTGAGCTTGCCTACATCAACTGTATCAGAAATACTAGATTTGGGTGTGGATGTTGCAATACAGGGACTGATGAGGAGGAGGAAATTCAGGCAGAGGTGTCCATCTGGAGGAGATTGAAGGCTTCCCCAGTCCTGCAAAACAGAACTCATGCAGACATTCTCCAGAGAGGGAGAGATGTACCTGGCAGAGAGCCAGGAAGCCCCTAGCAATAGGAGCTTGTGATGCCCTTATGATCAGCATATCTGTGTCCCAATATTAGACATCAGTGGTTGGGGAGAAAATACTGAAACTTAGGCAGGATTTTATTCTATCCAAACACAAAGGAGGGAATTTGCAGATCCCAGAAGGAGCATTGTAGAGCTACCCTTTACTGCAAAGCCTCCATCACTTTTCTGTGTTCCAAAGATGCATTTCCTAGCTGTACATTGTTTAGCCATGCTGGTGTGAAGGAAAGACATCTAGATCACCACCAACATGGCTCACCTGAGCTCTCTGGGACACATAAGGCAGTGGGGAGTATCAGAAACCATGGAAGATGGAATATGTCCTCCCTTCCAAAAACCATGTTCCTACCTTAAAGCCTTGTCATTATTTGATGAGCAACAAAAATATTGTTACCAACAAAGTGGCTTAAGTGGATCAAATTTTGCTATAAGTACGTTTTCAGTGGTGACTGAAAAATCAGCCAGAAAAATCCTGACACCTCATCTCTGACATGAATTTTAAATACTCTCAATATATTTTCAATACTTTTACATGCCTTCCATTTGCCTTTACTGTGCTTTCTGGATACAGTCAGCTAATCCCTCAGCAAACTCATAACTTGACCTTCTGCTAACACCACATACTGATTCCAATATTGAGTTTTTATAAAACATGAAAAGCAATTGATTAAATTTGATTAAATTGATTAAATTTGGATAAATATTTAGGAGGACTTTAAAAAACCCACATTTTGCTAGTGCATATTTAGGTGCCACCTGAGATAGACAAGTAGAAATGTCAAAACCTCTGGAATGGATCACGTTACAGAAAGTTCAATGCGCTGCAAGGAAATTAGGAATATTTAATAACAATAAATTCCCCTGAGAAACAACAAGATGGGTTGTATGAACAACCCAATCTATTTGTCACAGGTAAGCAAGTCACAAATAACAAATGGACTCTGATTTAGGAATGTAAATTGGGAGATGCCTGATTTGAGGCACCCAGGTCTAAATATTTTAGGCATCATTATATGGAAAAAGCAGGCAATTTTGTACAGTTGTCTGGGCTCATAATGGGCCCTGGCTAAATCTAGTTTCCAATAGCAAGGCTTCAGGGGAGGTTTAATGATGCTGCAAATAGCAGTGCAGAAAGCACTGTAACCATTTACTTTCTTTTAAGTTGTAGCAGCGTTTTAACAACACCCCTCCTCCCTTCCCCCTCCACACACTTCTGCTCTTTGTTCAGATTTTTGCTATAGACACACAAATTTAAGTCATCTGACTGCTCAACTCAGACTTCCCCTGTCTTGAGCGTTTGTGTGGAGCCAAATGACCCTCACCAGGTCCCCTGGATGCCATCTCCTGCATGAAGAGCAACAAGACTGCCTGGCTAGGATGCTGTCTGGTGGTGCGAAAGCCCAGGGGAAATGGATGGAGACATCCATAAACTATTTCTAAAATAAAATATGTCTCTCTTCATCTTCTCTGTTGCTGACAAGGATATTGGGAACCCGAGTTTGTCTTGTCTCCCTGCTCAACCGGGCTGGAACAATAGGGAGCCCAGCTTTAGCCTTCTTTTCGGAAAAATGGTGAACAAATTTCTCCTTACATCTTGTGTAAAGGTGTTTACCACTGTGGTGTGTGGTACATCTTAAAGGCAAAGGTTTTAAATGGAGTAAGTCTTTGAGTGAGAGCAAAGCACATTTCAGGGACTGAAATGCACAACACAGGAAGAAGTGAGTGTGATTCTGCTGCTGTCTTTGGCCATTCTGACACTAATGAAGATGCGCTCTATCTTCAGATCTGCCCACAGATGTTTCACATTGCTTGCCTACAAAGGAGCTGTTGTCAGAGAAAAGTGACTCTCAAGAACAAATAACAGAGGGAGAATGGTGCTCTAAGGTAATATTTTCTGAAGGAAAATATTTAAAGGAGGTCTGTACATACACACCTATCAGACTCATCAAAAAAGTAGAAACAATCCCCTTACACAATGATTTCTTCTTAGGTACTTGGAGTTCAGGCTTCATTTTCTTACCTGAATATATTTTTTATTATTCCCAGAATTTGTTCCTTTCATACATTGTGTAAACAAGCACATCTGATGAATAAATAAGTTGGAGAGTTAGCATGCATAATTTTCTCTAGCATTACTAAAGTTCTGAATCTCCTTCACTTGTTTATAGGAACATGGTTGTGAATTATTGTCGCCACATATATTTCAGCTCTGTCGTTGCAGAACAAAACATCTCCCAAGGAAACAGGAAACAAGTGAAAAACCCACTCAACCAAATCAGCTTTTCCTTCTCCTTGCTTTTAATGTAATGATTTGGTTGGAAAGACTGGCAGAAGGTGAATCAGAAGTAACTAAATCGCAGACCTGTTTGGTGATCACAAGATACATGCAGAACAGTAATTAATTTAAAATTATGTTTAGTATGGATCAAAATGTAGACATCATAGTAAAGATCCTCTATTGCAAGGGAAAAAAGGAGTTTAGAAACAGGCCATCATATCCATGGCAACATAGGAGGGAACTTTTCAACAAAGAGAGGAACTGCTTGTCTAGTTGTTGTTGCCTCATGAAAACAGGTACAGCACTTCTGGGGGCCTGCTGAGCAGTGGCTGAAGATGCTATTTTGGGAGGACCTTAGTCCCCCTGATATGCGAATCAGTCCCCAGGAAGCAGAAAGGAAGGGGAATGTCCCACTTTGTGAGCCACACCCCAGCCCTCCTTGCCTGGCCCTGCACGCTGGTTGACATTCTCAGCAAATGGTAGCACCCCAAAATTCTGCTGCCTCAGCTGCCATCACAAGAACACACGGGTGCTCGGGGCTGACAAGTCTGGGAGCATGGTCAGGCAAAAATAGCTTCACTAGCTGAAATTGGTGATAGAAGAGTAGTTGTCCCACAGTAATTTATTTGACACTTCCTAGGATCACGTGCGCAGTACTGCTTAGGAAATCAAAAATATATCACAATCATCTCCCAGCACCTAATGCTGGAATATGTAAGCATGGTGTGGACAATAAGTAAGGCTTGGCTCTATGACAGTCAGAATGGATAAGAGAAAGCTTTGTGACATTGGCAGTGTCACAGCTGTATCCCTGGAGTGAGATAAATAACACACAGAGTTCAGAAGTACAGAATCAGCACTCATCTCTATTCCTTCTGCCTGAAAGGGATGCACAGAGCTCAGCAGTCAAATTTTGTTTGCCTTTGGGTTTCTGTGCACACAGACACAGTACAGGACCTGTACTTTATCACCTTTTGTCTCATCTACAAGAAAAAGGAGAGGACCTAGGTAAAACCCAAGTGGAATCTCAGGAACTGGTTCAGATCTTCAGCTGAGCATAGGCATCCATTTTGAGTCTGCGGGAGTTATTCCACTGCTACTTGCAAATAAAATAAACTGGGAGAGCTGAGCAAAATATTTTCAATCACTCCGTGGTGTCTGATGAAAGGAGAGCTTTTGCAATAATTCCCAAGTTTTTTCTTTTCCTAATAAATATATAGAAAAAAATCTCAAAGAAAGTGTTCTTTAAATGCAAACTCAGAAGACATTGATTGCCAAGATGTGGGAAAAGAAGAGATAACTTTTCTGACCCACCTGCCCTTTCTCAACCTCTCTCTGCTGCTTCTCCTTGCACATCACCTTCCCGAGTTCAGAAGTGTTTCTACACTGGGATGGTTGCTCTACAAGCTCTTTTCCTATCTTTCTGCACAAAGTTCAACGAAGACGTGGAGCATGTACTTTTTCACTCCATGGAGACCAGTTTCTACTCTCCACCTGCAGCTAACACCTGTGTGACCACTACCTTTGTGAGGGAAGAAATGGAATTGCCTATCATCATGCTTACACAAAAATTTGGTCTTTAGTTCATAGGTGAACTCTGCTCAAAAGCATGCTGAAGCCTGGGACATTCCCAAGCAATCTGGCATAACAGTGCTCAGAAATAGTTACAGCCTCTTGTTAGTGCTTGTAAAAAGAGATGCCTAGACAGTATGTGTGAGTGGACAAAAAGGAGCAGAATGACAGTGCCACAGGAAGTTTTTTATCCCTTTGGAAGACCACTTGGAGAGAGCTGTTTCCCCAAAAAGTGTACATGAACATCTCCAGGAGGGTGCAGAGGTCTGTGGAAGAGAGCTCCTTGGTGAAGATACTGGACTACAGCTGCTGTAGCTGGACTATAGCTGGTCGTAAATGTCCATGGGCCAAGAAAATGTCTCAGTTCACAGGCAAAATTTGTATGCAAATCTAGATAAGAGGTCCTGGAAGGATTGGTATGGAAATCATCAAGGGATGCACCAGTGGAAGAAGTTCTGAGGATTGAGCCCCAAATACTGTAGTGAGCCATGGACTGTGGATGCAGAGGATCAGAGATATGTTTTTTGCCTGCATCAAAAGAGTGAATCAGATGCTGGCATTTCCAGCTATTTTAAGGCAATGCTAATTTTTCTGCTGATATTTGTTATTGTCAATAACTTTGGCACAATCTTGACCTCATCATATTATTGAAAATAGGAAAAAACCTGAAAACTCAGAAAGTATTTTTCAGGGCAGGAAAACAATTTGGTTAATGCTGAAAAGATTCTCTAATACAACACAGCTCTAGAGGAGGAACATTTAATTCCTTGCAAAGCTGGGTTTAAATTTGTACTTACACTGAATATGTATTAAATTAGCATTAAAAGAAAAACCATTTTAAAACCAAGCTAATACATCCTGTCAAGTTTTATCTCACTGCACATGTATATTGAGATGTTATGATAAATGGCAGTCTACTTACACCAAAAATATCAGTAAACCTTTATCTAGAGCAATGCAAATGATGCCACTCTAATTAAAATTGGTAAATGCTTATATTCAGTTTTTAATGAAAATATTCTTCCATGCATTTTCAATCTGTAGCACCATTTCATTTTTTCCATGGTGGTTAAGAAAATAATTACTTCAACTGGAGTCTAAATCTCCATGACTATACTGGCAATCAAAGAGGGCTTCTATTAGCACTTAGATGAACTGTTCTGCTAGAAATGAACTGGTAGTCATCTGCACTAACTGCAAAGTTGCTTTCACTTTGGGAATTAGATGGGATAAATGTTAGGTAGTTATGAACATTGGCCAGCTGGCCAGGGCAGTTTGTGCTGTGCAGGGAATTAGCTACAACAATGAGACATCTTCAATGCATGCAATGCAAGCAAAGTGGCAAGGTCCATTTAGAAGTGTGATTAAGCAGTGTACATTTTCTTGTCTCTGCAGCCTGGAAATGACAGGTCACCTCAGGTCCAGCTGAGTAGCAAATAAGAAGCCAGCTGAAGGAAAATGGGGGAAAAATATAAAATAAAAGAACTACAGTCAACCCGAGGTGAAGACTTTCTTATCCCTTCCCTGTCTGCTGCCACTGCTGGGTTTGTGCTAGCCACCCTGATCTCTTTTCCCATCAGTAGCGGGAAGGTATGGACTTGTCATGGGATACTAAGCCCAACAGAATATAAAAACTTATGCCAGTCTTCACAGTCCTTTCTCTTACTATGTTTAATATACTGGTAACTTTTTTAGAATCCCCATTGCATCAAAATGCCTCTCCTCTGCTAGTAGTGATAAAGTGCAAAGGCAGAGCATCACTTGTCACGTGGGACATACAGCAACTGGTGTTTCTAGGTGCTCCAAGAGAAAACCAGGCCCTCTGCATTGCTGTTTATTAAAGGGGGTGAAAGATTACAGCATTTTAAATTAGTCAGCAAATAAATCCTTAAGATTTTAACAGTGGACTACAGAAGACAGCATGTGCTTCATGTGCAAGCACACCGCAGCAGTACCTCGATGCCCGTGGCTGAGCCTTTGGTGCAGCTGTGCTGGCTGCATTAGTCTGGATCAAAGAGATGACTGATTTCCACAGGCTTGCAGGAATTGCAATCCTCCAGTCCTGCATGCTGCCAGGGTGGTACCTGCCATCATCTGTGAGGAGATTACCCTTTGTGGTGCTGGGTGGATCAGGCAGGGCTCAGGCAGCCCCAGCTCCTGGAAATCACTCCTGGACATTCTTCTCCAATGGCGTATGGCCCAGTTGGCCTCCTGAAACCCTGTTTCCAGTAATCAGTCCCTTGAATCTTTCTGGAGCCATGACCAGTGAGAGACAAAATTTTGGGGCTTGTGCTCCAGCCTATCAGGGGCTGCAGTACCTCCATGGTAAAACAAAGCCCATTCAGGAAAAGTGAAGTGAGACTTTCAAAGGCTTAATACAAAGTTTAAGGTTTGGCATCCCCTGTGGCCAAGAGGTTCTTAATCTCTGCAACAAAAAGATTTGCTTGTCTACCTTGGAAAGTCTTGAGGAAAGAGGTTTTGTCATTCCTTCTATTAAACAAGGCCTCCCAGCAAACTGGGACCCAGAAAAGTGTAGGTTTTCCCTTCACAACCTCATAAAAAAATCTCCAGATTCCAGATCTGGGCTCAGGTTTCACCATACTTTCCAACACTCCCTTTTTGACAGCACTCAGGCTGTCATGTTCTTCATGGTCTTGCTCAAAGAGTTTCTCCTGATCGCTATATTTTTCTCCACAAATGGTCCTTGCACAGGATCCAAGCTTGTTGCATCAAATCCCTTTCCCATAATACTCAGGAGAAGAGAAAACCAGAGTAAAATAAAGTGGCACGCTAAATAATCTCAAGTAATTGAGTTATTTTTTTCTTTCTCATAACATAATTTATCCCCCAAGAATCATCATTTTCCACTTGTTCTACCCCTGCATTTACTAAAGACAAAGCTACACATTTTGATCACACTGCTGACTTCCTGTGTACACTTTGTTGCCATAGGAAAACTAGTGCTGCCTCTGAATATTTTCCTGAGTTTGAGATGGTTTCTTTTTTTCCTGTGACTTCTTGTCTACTCTTTTAAACAGTATATTAAACAACTTTATTTAAGCCATAGTAACAGCCTTTTTCTTTATGGAATGAAACATATTGTAGCAAGTACTACTGACTCCAAATTAATAAAATATTAGTGATATTTCATCCACTTTTTCCTTTGACTTTCAGAAAGTTTTTTCTCATGAGGTTTTCAAAGTCTCTATCTGTCTGTTTACAGCTGCATCTTTAGCCGAAAAGTTTTAATGGGTAACACTGGTAGAAGAGCTATGTTATTCTTCCCTGACATGATGTTTTTGGACTAGAGTTCTGCTCTGTTTAGAAAGTACACAGATAAATGCCACCTCCTGCTTTCAGCCTTAATAGGGACATGCTGATGTATTTTCACAACATGCCCATTGCAGTTAGTAGTAAATGAAGGCTCTGAGTCACTCACAGGTACACAGAAATACAAGAGCTGCAGAAAAAAAGAGGCATTTGGTACAAAGTTAAAAAAATAAGATTTGATAAGATAAAGTGTATATTTTGTAACAGACCAGAGAAAGATGTCAGGGTTATAACAACTCCTCTCATGGGAGGAGTTTGAATTATTCCTTCAAAATTCTTTCAAAATAATTACCTTAGAAGGTTTTTACCAATGCCTTTTTTGGAGTAACACCATCAACAATATCAATTTTTAACTCAATTCAGAAATTCAGTTCAATTCAGTAAAAATATGAAGGTGAAAAAAAGCCTGATGACCTAAGAAATGCAATATCCTAAAATCCAGCAGCTTCACTGAAAGTAAATTGCCTGAGCCATGATCCAGGAGCAAACATGATAGAGCCTGAAGCTTTAAGTACTTGCTTGAAGGAAATCTCCTTAAGAAATTAGTCAGAATTAAGTTACATAAAGAGGCTCATTCAGAGGCAGCCCTGAGCATTTACAGAAAAAAGTTGTCTGACTAAAGCCTAGGATCTATTGGAAATCAAGCTGTGGAGGGCCATGCCTTCAACATACAGAGATGTCACCTCTTTAGGATGAAAAGATGCAGAGTGACTGGAGAGGCAAAGGACAAGCACGGGATTTATTGCTGCAACCATCAGAACTGAGCTGAGGAAGGGCAAGGGAGAAGAAAGGAAGTGATCCTATACAAGGGAAGAAATGTCCCAGGAACAGCTGGAGGTGAAGAAAAAGATTCTCTGGTTGAGAGATTGGAAAATTGGGTGGGTTGGGTGTTTTAGGAGGGTAGTAGAGGGGTCAAGGGAAAACCAAGATGCTTAGAGGTCTGAGTATAGAAAGGACACCCTGGAACAAGGATAGAAGGGCAATGGGATTTGAGGTTGATATCGCTGCATCAGAAAATGAAAAAATCCATGGGGGGCAGGAAGAGGGACAGAAATACAGCTCTAGCTGCAGCTCTATGGTCAGGCCATGGCAGGCAGAGGGAACAGTAGATGCAAGAGCCTGGATTAGAGGGACTTGCAGAAACTGCAGTAGGATTTGCCATTGCAAGGCAGACCCCTGCAGTTTAAAGTCATCAATATTTTTTTTTATGAGGATGGTGTGGTATCTGCTTGCAACAATCAGGCTAGAGTGCAGGAAGAAACATCATCTTGTGAAGATTTATGGATTTGCAAGAATTTTCTGTATAAAACAAGAGGCAAATCTCAATTTGTCACAGTGACCTTCCTACCTGCAAGTCTCCACCTTTCTCTTTCCTTCCATGCTGTTCAGTTCCCATTCCCTTCCTGGAAGAAAGTGAGAAGACAGGTATTCCCCTCAAGGCCAACTGCAAAACATTTATTCAAGGGAGAATCAAGTAAGGATAAATAAGAAAAGAAAGCAATGGAATTTGCTGTGTGACTGGAAATGTGGAAGAGTTAAAGTTGAATAGTGACTGAGAGATAAAAAAAATCCAATAATTTATCTGTGAAAATAAATAAAAAGAAGCATGCAAGGTGTGTTCTGCTGCAGAGTGTAACAAAGATGCCATTTCATTTTTCACTGATGGAGGAATAGAATGTATACTAAAGCACTGTAGCCTTGTAGAGCAAAAGAAATCTGAAGATTGTGTTAGAGAAACTCTCAAATGATCAGCGATGTATGAGTTTACTGTTAATCGGACTGTTGAGGGGTTGCCATGTGAAAATTGTCCTGTCCACACTGAGAGGCAGGCAGCACGCTGCTTTTTGGCATAAGGAGGTTGACCTTGAATCATCTTTTCCTGCTGACGGAACCCTGTCTGTGTGAGCATGGAGCAGCTTTATTGGCACAGGGACAGCGTAGCTGCTGGGACTGGACCACAGCAGGATGCTAATAAATCCTCCAACACACTGAAATTGATGTCTGTGCATAGCCCATTCTCTCAGACATGCCCACAGGGCTGGATATTGCTGTTTCTGTGAGACATTGCACAGAGCATTAGCTGACTCACTGGAGTTGTTACAGACCTTAGCACCTACTAAAACTTGCCAGAGGTGCCCTGCTTCAGGAGTGGGATCACTGCTGGTGGTACAGGAGCCTCCTGGCAGTGATACACAGCCCTGTTGTCAATTGTCTTCAGGTCAAAGCCACAATATTTGTCAAAATTAAGTTAAAGGAAGCCCAGGTGTGTATTTAGGGCAAAATCTCTCAGATCTTCCTCACTGACACTGCAGCCTGATGTTGCAGTTTTGGAAGCGTGCGCATGGCCGGTTACAGCATGACTGGTATCATGGGCAAGCAAAACAGAGCTACCTGAAGGTGGAGGGTGGATGGTTGCACTGAGGGAATGACACCAAGTGTGTCATGTGTGGTGTGTGTGTATTTATGATTAAACATCCAGTTATTTGTGGGTGACAAAGAAACAGAATTTCTCGTAACATTGCAATTCCACGCATCTCTCCAACCAAACCAAAGAAGACACTCAATGTACACTGTATGTCTCAGGATATGATGGCAGATTAATGCAGGATGTAAAGGAAGTGTGAATGCCTTCTTAGCTCCATGAACTTTGCAGCCTGCATATTTCTAGATTTTTTCCTACCAGCATTTCTTCAGGTTACTGGTCATGACAAAAATTAATAAAGCAAAGAGAGTACTTGACCTATTGAACAGTGTTCTACAGTTATAATCATATATAGAGCAATAAAACCATAAATCAATAACATTGGGTATTTAGTGATCGTTGCAAAATTTTCTTAGGATCAGCTGAACAGTTTCAAGTGCATCTGAATGAAAGGAGTAGGTCAAATACATTATGCAGCATAAAATTAGCCTACCCTGACATTTTCACAATGGGTGAACTTGCAAGAGTGGAATGGATGATGACAATTGCTTGTGTTCCTCATGACTAATATATTTTCTATAAAGATGGACCAGAGCACCTCTGCTTCCTAATATCCCTGTTTAACATATAGTATGAAATATTTAACTAGTCTGAGGAAACACAGCAAAGAGTGTGAATGCTCTGATAAAGAATAAAACCTGACTTATCTCTCAGCCTGATTGCTTTTTGCCATCCATATATCAGGTTGCTCAAATGATGCTTGTGCAAAGCAGTGACAGTGAATTGCAGTGTGGCTTCAGCCTGCCAAGATGCCAAATGCCAGTCTGGCTCCAGTGGTGCCTCAGAGCAGCCCTCACTGCTCCATTGGAGGAAGAATTTGAGTGGAGCATTTCAGTCCATGGCCCTTGTGCCTTTTCCTCTCTTTTGCATGTTTGTGCCTATGGGGACTTTGAGACTGTTCCTCAGCCCCAGGAATTCTGAGGCCGATTGTTTCTGATTCAGGTCACACTCACTGACAGGCAGACATCTTGCACATCCTCTAAAGACACATCCACCATATGCAATCCCATGCCAGGCAGCCTGAGAATACACCTTTATTAAGCACAGGTGGTCAGGTATAAACCTAAAAGGATTGCAGTGATCACCTCTTCTGTGGTGCTGCTCTGCACAGGCTGGAGAGCAATCCTAGATGATTTACTATTTGAAACAGTCAGCAGCGCCAGGAAAGGCACTTAATTTCTTGTTAAAAAATTCTGGTCCTGGAGCAGCTACCATTAACACTAGAAGAATATTACAGTGCTTAGCTTCTCTTTGCAGTAAACTTGTAAATATTTGTTTTATATTTGACTGAAATTAGGCTAAAAATAGCTGCTTCTTTTGAGTGTCTCTTCTCTGTGTAGGTAAGATCAGCTTGCAACATAGTGCTTAACCTCTGTAAAATAACCTGGGAGCTCCCAGGGTACCTCAACATCTTCCAAACTGCTCATAATTTATTACGGGACAGGTCCGATTTTTCATCCTTCTCTTCCACCTGTAGATCCAAAGGTTGCATACTTGATTTTGCCTAGTCCTGAGACTTCACACTCAGATGGCTGATCACACCGCCATCCACATGCCTTTGTCAAAGTCATGCTCCTAGAAAATTTTCTGTGTGTGTACAACTTCCCCCATGCACACTATAACTACCCTGGAGGCTACGGGATTGGTAGGAGAATGAGTTGAAACCCCACAAGAAGCCAGTTACTTCAGTGGCCC
Source organism: Anthoscopus minutus (assembly GCA_013399455.1). Lineage (NCBI taxonomy): Eukaryota > Metazoa > Chordata > Aves > Passeriformes > Paridae > Anthoscopus > Anthoscopus minutus. The sequence continues at coordinate 109,245 of VWYI01009515.1, forward strand.
CACCAGTGCATGTCATTTTTCACTGAAAGACTGAAAGACCTTACCAAAACAGACTGATTTCTGCCCTCACTCAAGTGGGAATGTGACTTTGAGAATTCTTCTTGTCCTAGCCTGTGAAGAATGAAGTCTTTGGGGGATACATGGGGTCACTGCACCACCTGGCTTCTGTCCAGCACAACTTTCATCTAATAAACATGCAATGAAAGAGCTTCCTCCTCTTTTTTCCGAGTGAAAATGCCAGAATATCAGCTGTTCACAGTCTATCCTTAATTATGTTTCAAAGGAACATCCTGTTCCTACAATATTTTATATAGCGGCCAGCCACCAGGATAAATTTATGCAGGAACAGACAGGGAACAAAGCTGGGCCAAAAAAGATGAAACAAAGAAAGCCCATGCTGTGTAAAATAGAAAAAATGTAAAATGAGAAAGGTGACGGAAAATAGTGAGTAGAAATACTTCAAACCACTGGGAGGGACAGAATGAATGAGGGAAACGAAGGACTCCAGCATGTAGAGATGGAAAACAAAGGGAAGTACCCTGATATCTCCATCATCACATCTATTCCTGTATCCTCTCTCTGCAGGAGTCAGTTCCTGGTCTTCCTGAGAGTTGTTCTTTGTGTTTATGTCCTGGTGCACCCAGTGGTTCCATCATCTTTCACCTCCCACCTTCTCCACTGGCTATCCAGCCCATAGCCACATCCCATATGCCTGAATATCTCAGGTATTAGTGTCTGTAAGTACTAAGATTGTAGAATTAAATGGCTTGAATTTTTTGCTGAAGCCCTTGCAATACATGGAGAAGCTGAACTTGGACATGTACTCACTAGTGCTTCCGGTTTTTGTTTTACACTTCAGGTGATGGCTTCCAAACTCTGATTCGTATTGCTCTAGTGAGGATAGGTAATAATCCTCAGGAACATTTTGACTGGTTTTTTCTCTCACAGATTAAATAGTGTAAGTACAGAAAGCTCTATGGGAAACTGTCCAGCTTGACATCTGTGTGTAGGCCACAGTGTCTGAAAATTGTCATTGACTCCTCTGGCTCTCTATTCATAGGGAATATGTGGAATCTATATGTTTGTTTTTCTCTCCTCTGGGCAGCAAGGGAGCAGAGAGGGCAGAAAAAAGACCCAACTCCTTTAGCAATGAAATGATGTTGAGAAAATCACAACAGTGCTTCTGCATTCTCATTAACAGGAGCTTTAACCAAAAGCATGGAAACAGAGATATTGGTCTATTTACCTCTGCCAAGCTGAACATTTGTCTCTGAAACTTCTTAACTTTTGATGATGAATACAGCTCTCAGAGTAAAATAACAGTTGTGATTGCTGCAGTGAGTTCAGCTTGGTATCGGTTTCAGGGTGATGACAGAAGAAGAGATGTGACAGCAGAAACAGTGGGATGCAGGAAGAATCAAAATGCTCTTGGATCTGTGTTCTTCAGACCAAAGAAAGGAGTTCATAGAAATCATTCCCCCACAAGGGAGATTAGGGGCAGGGTAGGGCTGTGTGTTTTGGATGCACATGCCAGAGCCTTTCATTGTCTCCACTGCAGTATGCTATTTCTCCCCTTAATAGGGATTATGAGATTTTTTTCCTGCTGTCTCTGGACCACATTTAAATGTACCTTCACAGGTTTCTGAAGCAAGTGAGCTCCCAGCCACCACTGCTTCCAGCATCAGTGTAGTGCCTCTTCATTTAGAGAATCCTTTGCTTATTGTAAAGAACCTGATGTCTCACACAGCTCCACAGCAGAAAGGAGCTGAGAGCAGACCTGGAGGGCAGAGAGCCCCATGGGGGGGCAGGGGAGGCAGTGAGCAGCAGCGACCAAAACAGAGGCATGGAATTGTTTTGCCAGTTTGTGTTGAATGGATCTCCTCAGATGTGAGCTGATTATTTGGCTGAGCTGGGCTGCTTCAGGCACTGTGTTTTGCTCTGCATGGAAAACTCAGGGGGACTTTGTGTTGTCAGGATCAAGTTCTTTCCAGCATTGACTGAGAGTTTGGACTGAGACTAGATAAAGTTTAGTTGTTCCTTTTGCTGGTTCTGACTAATTACTGTAAAGAGCATGTCCCAGGCTCACCAGGGCAGAAATTGAGGGATGTGTTTTGAATGTTTTTTTTTTTTTTCCAAATTAAAACCAAATTCTTTTGAAACTAAATCTTGCAAATGGTTTCTTATCCTCTGTGTATTCATTGTGTTATTGGTTTGGGATAAAAAATGCCAACACGTGCCAGCCAACACAGCAAATGTTAACCTTGAGCAAATTTCAGATTCTCTTTTCTTAAACATGTGGTTTCCTCCACAAACCATTTAATTTACATCTTTATTTACATCTATTTCCCAGTGCATTTAATTATTCTATGGGCTAATTCTCCTATTCCATTGACACAATTTCTGTTTTAGTAGTATTGTCCAGATCAGAGAGTAACTGAAGGAAAACTGTTGCCCTGATCCTGTCTCTAACCAGCAATGTCAGGTCCTGATGGAATTGATATAAGGATGTATGACACACTTGTTTTAACACTAAATTTTCTGTTCTGCATATCTATTAATCCCTGAGAGACCAGAGATGACAGAACAAAGAGCTGAGCAGAACACAAGGTTGAGAAAATGGAAACAGCCATTCTGTGTCCTTCTAAATATGTGCCTCTGCCTTGAGGGTAGAGGTTGAACATTCTGCTTGCCTGTACCAGCTGGATCATTGCTGCTTGGGGCTGCTGGTTTCCAAAACCTTTTGACTCCTGATATCAAATGCAGTTTTCAGAATCAGGCAAAAATTTTGATGACTATAATGAAGTTAGCAAGTTATTAAAAATTATGTCTAATTACTTACAGCTTATAAAGCTGGTTTCAAGTCCATCAAAATATGGATTTTTTAAAAATTCTGTTCTGTTTGACACTGATATAAAGACATTTCAGAAGAAGCTGAAAAATGTGGAAACAGTTGAATACCTAGTTAGTTTTCTAAGTACCCCGTCACATTATTACAATTGAATAATGCAATTAAACTCACAAATTACAATATTCCTTTCCAGAGCTTTTTGCAGTCAAAAATGAGAAAAGTGTTAATTAATTTATTCTGTTTCCACTGTTAAACTGTTAATTAAATTTATCCCACTTCCACTGTTGCATATCAATATTATTGTAATACACACATAGCAAAACCTAGTGACAGAAATTAAAGGATTCAGATTAGAGCTCTCAGTAGTTTTCTGTGTTCCCAATTGCCAACAGATATGCTTGTTCTTTACATCAGAATAAAAAGCAGGGAAAAAGAGTTAACTGCCTGAAAAAAGCCAAGAGCTGGAACCTCAGTGTCATATGAATCACACAGATCATTGCTAGTAAGAGAGGAATATGAAAGAATTCTTACAATTATTTGTATGACTTCTCACTCCTAGTTAGAACAAGAAACAGATAAGGGACCTTAGGTTAAAAAACAAAACAAACACCAGCAGTGCACCATTGAGCTTTATTTGATCCTGAATAAAAATATTTAACTCACTGTCCTGACATTCCCCTGGTTTCTAACCCATATCACTGCCCGTGGAAAGCTGCAAAAGAAATTGTTACCACAAACAATACAATAGAAGTCTGCCTATTCTCAGTGAGTACTCTTTGTCCAGTAGCAATGTCTTGGAAGTTGTGATGAGCCATTAAGCACCGTCACTCTGTGTAAAAAGCTTCATGCTGTTGTCAAGGAGACCAGCTTTTTTGTCAGACACAGCTTTGAAAGTAGTCATATGAAGAAAAGCTCTGTGTATTTTTGATATTTAAAAAGAACCGCTTCTCAGACTCTAATTTGAATTATTTTCCATGCTAACACCAAAAGAGCAGTAATGGGTTTTTAGTAATTTTTAAAGTGCTTTTGTATTGTGCTCTCAGTTTCAATAAAATCAAGTGGCAAATCCAGAGTACCAGCCCCCAGGTGGATGAGACTGACTTTTCTGCACTGAGACTATGGATGGTATAGCCACCCATGGTTCTGCTTTGATCTTTGGAAGGCCTCACTGTCTCATGCCCTTGTCCCTCTCGTCAGGGACAGCCTGCTCACAACACTGGACAAGGTTTGGTCTGGCCTTTAAGACAACAGATTTGTGAACAAGCAGATGTTCTGCCTTTTGTGGTGCTCCCCTTTTTTGGTACCTTAGGTCTGGGGGATCTTCAGGGCTCCTTGGTCCTTACTCTTGCCTCCACTCCAGTTTACCTGCATACATACCAATCCCTGGCAGTGCTTGTCTACCTTCCTCTTGGGTTCTTACTGGTGTGTGTGTGTTTGGCACCACAATTCCCATCTTTCTTCAATCCATTGTTCTAAATCTTTACAAACAGGGTTTCTGGACCTCCTGCCATGCTCATTGGCATCTTCTTGGCTTTTGTCAAGTCACCCATTCCTTTGCTGGGCACAGGGTCCCATACTAGGGGCACATCAAATGGGACCATACCAGTGCCAAGCAGAGCTTGAGACTATCTCATGTTCTGAACTTGGGTCTGTGCATTCATTGCATTTTATGGTAGCAAGAAGTGATAGAGGGCTTGTGATTGATTATCTGTGTGTTCCTTGTGTCCTGCCTGCCTCCCACCAGCTCAGTAAATCCAGCAGTGGTAGAGGCAGAACAGTAAATTCCCAAACCTTCATTTTCTGGGCAAAGTTTGGATTGCATGTGCCCTGGATCAGGGTCTGCACTTAGTTTTGCGTCCATCCCTCAAAGGTCCCTATTTTCCTTAGATTCTTTATGAGAAAGCAATTGAAGCAATGCAAAAAACTTTAATAAAATCAGGCCATGACACTTTCTCATTCACCCCTATTCACAAGGTCTGCTATTTAGATGCAGGAGGTTTTTTAGTTATTTGAAATAGTTTGTTTTAACACATAAAGCTTGGCCATGTGTCTGAATCAGAGGAAGTTGTCTGATGCTCTTCTGAGGACTTAATTACTCTAATATTCCATGTTACCAGGAAAAATTCTAAAAAAACCCCTAAACCTTCAAAAATTTAAGTTTCTAAGGTACATTTTGCTTTATAACACTTCACATTCTGATTTTGTTTAGTACTAATTTTATTTCATCAATATTCAGGATTCAAAATATGAAAATGTGTCTTATTAGAGTACTGAATATGTCTTTATACGGCATGAATTTACAGGCTGAACTGTCTCTGGTGAACGTTCTGGGATTTCAGAAAGTGTCTCCCTGCTGTGCTGAGCACTAGCAATTTTCCCACAATAGATTTTATCTATTGACACTCTCCAGTCTTTTCAAGCTCATTAGGCTATTGCAGCTATGACATCTCCTAGTGAGGCTGCAACTGCACTTTACTGTATCATTATTTCATTTTATGAGGCATGGGAAGGACAGGAGCTGGAATGACAATTCACCCAACCTTGCTCTCCTTTGACCTTTCTCCCATGGCTCTTTTACAGCTGGCTGCAAAGTCACAAGCTGATCTAAAGAAAAACATCAACAATTTTTATAAGTGCATCTCTCTTTTATCTGTCCCATCTTTTCAGCTTTGCCACAAAAATGATAACCTCTAGGCAGCAAGTGCAAGCTTTTTTTTGGTTATTCACAGGTGATAGTTATAATGTGTGTTATTTACCTCTCACATTGTGAGTTCATGGGCCTGGGGTGTGGAGGCTGAGCTCCAGTCTCAGCCTCCTCCTGCCACAGGGCAGGAATGGTGCTTGTCCACAGGATCTCTGGTGCAAGGCAAGCAGCTGGCAGAGCAAGCAGGAAGAGTGTAAGAGGGAAAAGAATGTGAACAGCAGTGGGAAAATGCCTATGGAGTGTAGAGAATACACAGAGCTCAGATCTTCCTTTTGAGGCAGCAAGACAGCGAGTGCTATTTAATGATGTTGCTATTCCCAGCGGCCCTACTGCCTTCCCATTAGCAATTAACAGTTTTCCTGGCATCTCCTAAGGAGTGATGGGCTCTGGGAGAACTGCTGGGCTGTGGACCAGTCTGAGCAATCAGTCCCAGCCCTGAAAAAACGCAGGAAAGGGAATTTTACAGCTCCTTCCACTTGGAAGCTGGACATTGAGGATGAAGGCTGATGGTGATGCTGGAACAGGGAGCGCAGGCCAGGAGGATGCAGGAGGACAGAAGTGAAGTTACTCACTAATGACTCAGCCAGTGAATTGAACTTCAGACAGCTCACTGGGACTTTGCTTTCCTCTGACTTCCATGGTGTATTTGAGCATCTGCCCATACTGGGATAAGCAAAAATTATGTAACTCTTCCAGCTGTGATATGGCCCTGATGCTTCCAGCTATGTAAAATGCCTCCATCTTCTCTGTCTTCTCTCATTTTTGCTGCAGGGCTTTCCATTCCTCAGCAGAGGGAACTTCCTGGAGAGTAAATGGAAGATCCTTGTGACAAGGGGGACAGGAACTATAGCTTATTAAGGTGAGATAACATTTTGAAACTGCAAAGAAAATGCCTAAAAGTAGTTTCACATTCATTATTCAAGGAAGGGAAAAAATCCCCAAATCACTGAACTTTTCAGCATCCCCAGCAAATTTTGCAGTACTTTCTCCTGGGGTTTTAGAAGACCTTACACAGTGGAATGTGAACATGATTTGGGTTTTACAAAACTTACAGGGGTACAAATTTTTACTTTTCATAATAAAAGGGGGAAAAAAGCCCTATGCTTGGAATCTCAAATTGCTTGAGTATCAAAAACAGCTTAAATGTCACTGTTGCTGAAAGGAAGATCCTAGTGAAGCTCTTAAAGGTGTTTCTGCTGCCTGTCAGATGCACTCCTTGGAAATGCCTGTTTCTCAGAGGGCAAATGTTTGACAAGATCTAGACAGCTCTGATTATGTGCAAAGCGTTACTAAAACTCTGAATTTATATAAAATTCTCTTTGAGGCCATAGAAATGTTTATTGTTTTCAAGACATCAATTTTACTTTTTTGCACCAGAATGCTTTGAATCAACTCTTTCTTTCTGTTGTGATGAGCAACCCAAACTGGGTCCCTTTCTGAGCGTTGTGTGTGCTTCATAAAAAAAACAAAGTGTGATTATAGTCCTCTATTTTTTCTCTCTCTCTCCTCCCATCCCTGAGTCTTTCCAAAGATTAGTCACTCTTTCCTCCAGGAAGTTTACTTGAGGTGAAGAATATCTCTAACATGGAGTTTTACAAGTAGCTAATTTCAGGTAAGTGCTTCTCACCCACAAAATGCACAATCAGCCTCATCAGTCAGAGGAACAAATGCTGTGAATAAAACCATGTTCTCAAGGAAGGATCACATTTTCCTGGAATGAAGAAGAAATGAATAAAGAAAAAAATGAATTACTGTGGAGTCTTTATACTAAAAATATCTAGCTTTACATATCATTTCAGTTAAAATAAAGGCAATACATATTCTAGAGAGAAACACATACTGCTCAGAGTACTCTAGAGGAATGAGTTGTAACTCCGAGTAGCATTCAGGGGACTTCAGCAGAAGCAGAGGCATTATTAATGTTCTTTTAAATCTCTTCCCTTTTATAAATGACTCTACAATTATTTAATAGAGCATAATTTTTAGAACCTGGAGTTGCCTTTCCACAAGTGACATTATGAAGTGCCAGATTATCCTGGAAGGACCCAGGAAGTACGGAGTGTATTTTTTCATCATAGTTAAATTTGTGTAACTTCTCCTTTCTACATCACTGAATGTATCTTCAACACAAGATAGTGGCTAGGCGTCCATGGCAGTCCCATCAGCAGCCCTTCTGTGCTGTGTCTTTAACATCCAATCCTGCAACAAAGGTGCAATGATGTTGAGAAAGGCTGGAGACATCATGTGAAAATAGCAGAGGAGGGTAGTGGTGGGGAGTTGTGAGGGTCTTTTTTCTCCTTTCTCAGCGGCCACACTGTTGGCATTGGTGAAATTTTAATTTTATGTGTTTTTCTCTTCTCATTTCTAGTAATAATACCAAAAAATAACAAGTCAGGATGGGTTTTGATTCCTCTTGCCTACTTTCAATGGTACCAGGCAACATCTCTCTTTGGGCATGGATCAGTCCCTGTTTTCTGACTATCTTTGGGTGCATTAAGATCTGCATAGCCATCTGGATAATGAAGTGGTTGTCCTATTACTTTCAGGATTGGTGTAGCCTCATCTCAAGTCCTGCGTGCAGTTTAGGACTCCACAGTGTAAGAAGGATGTTTTAACATTAGAATGTGTCCGAAGGAGGGAGAAGAATATGGTGAAAGGACTAGAGGGCATGACTTAGGATGAATGTCTGAGTGTATTTGACTTATTCAACTTAGAAAAGAGTGAACAGAGGGATGACTTCAGGGCTGTCTACAACTCTCTCAAAACAGGAGTGTAGAGGAATGTGCTGATCTCTTTCTGATGTCTGATAGGATGTGAGGGAATGGCTTACAGCTGCACCAGAGGAAGTTCAGACTGGAGAAAGGTCTTTGCTGAGGGGGTGATCAAGCACTTGAACAAGATCCCCAGGGAAAAGGTCAACCCCTTGGTTGGTGTTCAACAGGTGTTTGCACACCACTCTTAGATACATGGTTTGGTTCAAGTAGTTTGCAGTGGTGACAATGCTAATGGTGATTTTTAACTGCCTCAGAATAATATGTGACATGCACATAAAGAGCTTTTGGGATCTGCCATTGCTTTTACTGTACCCACAGAGAACACTGAAGCCCTGGTGCTGCAAAGCAGAAACTCCAGGGACCAGTGTCTGTTCTGCCAGTCAAGGGGGCAGTAGGGTCGTCTGAAGGATCATCAGTTAGGAAGAGAAAATTATTTCCCCTAAAGGTTTAAAACCTCGTTTTACAAAATCGCCTAAGATCTATTGCATTTAAAGTCACATCCTGAGAAGAAGGCTCTAGTCTGCTAGGTCTGCTGCACTGACAAAGCTCCAGACTAGTATTTGCATACAATGACATCCTTATAAGGGAATCTAGGTATCATCTAATGCTTGTTACTGGAAAAAGAATAATGATTTGTTTGTCTCTCTTGGTCACTGCCAGCCTACATTGATTGTTAGTCCTGGGCTTGTGTCAATATCTCCATATATTCCAGTCAAAAAGAGGCAGTCTTCTCAAATTCAAGCAATCTGAGCTTGAATACATCTGAGGAGAATTATAATCAGTCATTAAAACCTTGTACAGTCAGAAATACTAATTCATTATGTAGAACTCCCGAGCCCTTGATAATTTTTTATTTAGTTTTGAGGAAGTGCCCAGTCATGCAAGCTGCCATGAATCAAGCTCCTTGTGCTGCAGCAGCAGGTCACCTACACCCCAGAATGGTGGCTCAATAGAATAGTGTTTGACAGGGTCAAACTGACTCCTGCACTAGGTAAATTTCTTGAAAATTCAGTTAATGAGACTGTACGCATTCAGTTAGTTCTGTTTGTCTTTGCACACTGCCAGCACTCTTTGAATCTGCTGTGATGATGGATGTGAGATAGATATGGCTGTAAAGTTTAAAGCAATTACTGACAGTGCGCTGTTCAAAAAATTATAATGGCACTATATAATTGCAGTTATATAAGCACTTATTTTAAAATGCTTTAATGATAACTGAAGTCCCATTGCTTCCCTACACGTATTTCTGTTTAAAGAAAAAAAAACAAAGCAAAACACTTGGGGTGTTCAACCTTCAATCTAGGGAAAACACATATCAGACATATATGTTGAAGGCAAGATCTACAGTTCCTTTTGAGACAATGACATAAATGAACAATGCTGAAAACTCCAATGAAACACAGAATTGCCCAAGAATACATCCATTCCCAGGAGTGGAGAAATTACTGTAGCTTAATATTTATTAATATATTATTTTGCAGTGTGCACATGACTTGCCAGGCATGGCCCAGACTGTTGAAAGGGGTTTTTCTGGCTCTGAGATAGACTATAATTGAAAGACAAGGATTATGTTTTCTCTGCACCATAATTTATAATTTAAAAATTAAGTTTTTCACAGCCTTCAGTGAAAAACTTACTAAGATACATGATAACACCACATAAAATAAACTGAGTAACAGTTTAGGGCAATTTCTTATTTCTGCTTCCCTATAAAATACAGATAATGAGTGCAGATGAAGAGACTCTTATTATGGGAGCATACATGAAAGAAAATATAAAGAGCTCAGAAAAGCATTTCAGCAATTCTTCATTAAAGCCCCAAATAGGGGTCATTCAGGGGGATTCAGGCAATTACAGCAAATCTGACCACTTAGAAAACAAATTAATGCAATGTATTAAACCTTGTTGTTTTGCGCTGGGAAAGAACGGTCACGTCCTCAGTGCAAAACACAATTATAAGGAAAACAATTACCATTAAGCTTAAGTCAGCTCTGGAAGATGAATCCACAGGTAGGCAGGTAGAGCAGGTAGGATGAAAATAAAGAATCTAGATGCCATAGGAGGAAAGAAATGAAGAGTGTGGTGAAGTGTGTTGATTCCTATGCAGCATCTCCCAGATACAAGCCAGCAGGTAGGACTCAAAAGGGAGCCAGAAAGGGCTTTGTGCCACTCTCCATGGCAATGCCTGAAAGTCAGGGATCCATCTGTGTGAGCAACATCCATGCTCAGGTCAAGAGTGATGACAGTATGCTAAACTGAACCAACCTGCCAGGCTCCTGGGAGTAGTATATGGTAGGAGTGTGGAATGGCTGGAAATGGAGACATGGCTCCTGGGAGGGGTAATGAGCAACTCTGTACTGATAATTCATCTCTCATTAATGCCCTTGCAGTGACTTCAGTTGAGGATTGAGGAGCATACAACCCAACAAAAAGCCATGTGTGAAATGAAAAGCTAGCCCGAGGCAGGTTCTGTTGGGCTCAGGCTTGACTTTGATATAACAGATCATCCAAGACTGTCAATATAAAAGAGAAAACCTAGCATTTAGATCATAATTCTGTGCAAAACACCACTTTCATAACAGTCTTTAACATTATTTAAACTGAAACCTCCAGAAGAATATAAAAATGTCATAATAATGGTAGAAAATTTCATATTATTCACGTATTTCTGTGTCAGGCTGGGTCACCCTTCTGCTGACTTGGTTTCAGAATACCCATGGGGAGACCCAGGTCAGCAAGAACCACTGAGAGAAGAGTGTGTTGGCAAAAGGAATCACCAGTTCTAGGAAAGTGTCTGTTGCTAAAGAAAACCTGGCATTTGGAGGACCAGCATCTAAAATGTGGAAGTTCCAACCCTTGATGGTGAAGCTACAGCATCCTTCTGCAAGCAGGTGGCTCAGCCTTGGTGGAGGCTCTGCAGCTACCAGGGTCACTCCGTTTGGCTGGGCCAGGGAAAATGTCCACAGGCACTTCTGACTCACAGCAAGTGCAGAGTGCTCCATTCACCATGGGAAAGGAGCACGGGCACAGGCTGTGACCATGACTTGGGTGACATCCAGTAACTCGTTATGCCTTGGTAATTTGGTTACATGTCTTGCCTGAAGATGTGTCTGTTACCTCTCAATGCCTTGCATTTAAGATGAGCTGATTGACATCCCCTCAGGCAGACAATTGCTTGAAAGAGTAATGAACAATCATCTGGAACACAGTTTTGTCCCCCTAATGGTGTAAGTGGTCCCCTGGGTGGGTTTGATGCAGGGAGCAAGCACTCTGCATGAACTCAGATGTCAGAAGGAGCCTGTGTGGCCACCAGTTCTCATCCAAGAACATCTCAGATTGCAAATTTCCTGACTCTTCCTTGCTTGAATGCTGAAACTTTCTAATGAGTTTAAATGAGGTTTCCACTTCATTTGTTGTTATTATTAAGGTGCCAAAAAGGCAGAGCAACCTCCAGCCTTTTCAGAGCCTGATGTCATGCCATGAGGACACTGGGAGCAACATTTAGAACATGGTTTCTGCCTGCTTCATAGGGCTAAATCATACCTGCTCTGGAGAGCAGGGCAAGTGACCTGGAGGCTTGAGAGAATATCAAGAACCTTCAGACTTTTTCATGCAGATTTCTGTATTAAATATTAGTTTGATTTGGGCTTACTAGTTTGGTATATGCCAATAAATACAAGGGTGCAAACACAGGAGCTAACACCCTACCCATGGCAGGCAAGAGGAATGAGGAGGCTGGCAGATTTCAAATTAGCATTGATGTCTTAATAATCTCACTCAAGGGTACTGAAACAGGCATTCAAGGAAATTGAAAGGAAAGACTCAGTAAATGGAAACATGAAAGAGAGTCTGGGAGGACAGGATCTGGAGCAACAGTGGTGGCAGAGAACTGAGGCTCAGGCTGGAGCAAATCTCCCATCAATATTCATGGCACAAATCAATGTGACCAGTCCCAAAGCATTATCCCCACAAGTTGACCCCAGAGGGAATTTTGGGGTGCCGTGCAGGCTGGGCATGCCCTGTCAAGTCAGTGGATTGCTGTGCTGGTACCACACAGGATGGAAAAGCACCATGGCAAGGTGGGATGCTGACACATCTCCTCAGCTGGGAAGATGGATAGCCCATGCAAGGGGCTATCAGTGGGACCAAGTGTCCTCTCTATACAAAAACTGTCCCCTTGTTTCTTGCACTTGATGTAGCAGAATTGTTATGAACGGTTTCTTTGGAAATGCAAGAGGACTTATTGGCTCAGCAAACTAAACATCAATAAAACTGGGATAATGAGCCATTATTTATGCAATGGAGCCATTATGACTTTATTTATTGCACTCACTGTAATTACAGTTTCACCAGACCTGACAGCAACACATCCTTTAATGATGTACCCAAAGAAAGGATTTATTTAAAAATAAAAATCCCGCAAGTGTTCATCATAAGTTAACTTTCTACTGGAAATTTTTAGGAAGGGAGACAGAAAATATAAATAATGGATTTAGTAAGAAAATATGTTTGTTTGTTTGGTTGGTTTTTTAATCTTTGTCATGTTTCCATCCTCCACATCACCCTGAAAGGTCACCCAGTGAAAGCTGCTGTGGTACTGCTCAGCCCTGACAGTGGTAGTTCTTGCTTTATAGCATGGGATCAAATAAGCAAGCACATGCAGAGATTCTTGTGGGAAAGTAATTGATGGTGAGAAGAGAAACCCTATTAGACAACAAAACTTGCTTTGTGGCAGCTTCACTAAGTCTCTCTCACATGTTCAGCATCACCAGATCTCTCACATCTCTGGTTTTCAGATGACTTGTCTTTCCTGAGTTCTGCTCAAAGTGTCAGTCTCCTATTCAGTTGTTGTCTAATCCACTCTGCCTTCAAAAAAAAAATAAAAGAAAAAAAGTGACACATTGCTTGTTAATTTGCTGTAACCTCTTATTTGTTTGGCATGTTTCACCTATCAGGTACCTCTGTGTTGACTACCTTCTTCATCAATATTAAAATAAAGGCAATAATACCTCACCTGGCAGAAGAATGCGTAAATGGCTAATGATGAGCTCTGCTCCAGCTAATTTCCGGGCATCCTCTCTGAATCAAAGCCTACCCTCAGCCTGAATAATTTTCATTCTCTTGCTCACAGCAGGAACAGCCTTCTGTATTACTCACTGCAAATGAACAAGAACCCTCAGTCCCTCTCTCCTAAGACCTACAACTTTGAAATATTACCATCTTACATTCTCTTTTAAGACAATGTTCAGAGGCCCCAGACATAACTGAGACCCTGCTGTGTCAGCCACACAAAGACGACTTTGAAAAATCCTGTGAGATCTACAGCAGCCATACTTGACTTCAGTGCCATTTTTTTTCGAGTGTATAGATTCAAATGAAGACCCATGGATGGATAAACCACGTATCTCAGTCCTGCCTGTAGATTTGTGCTGGCTGACAGCGGAGGCCATTGTCTCAGGCAGGAGTGTGAATCAGGAGTGCCACTCCTAGACCTGACTGAATTTGCACTGAAGTAATGTATTAATTCTGAATGTGAGAGGAGTTCAAGTGCCGTAATCCTGGATGGCTTGAACTTTCCTCCAGCACCATTCCCTCGACTGATTTGTTATTCTGTGAATTGCTGTTTGGGTTGGGCTTTGGGGACATCCACAGTGGTGCATGTGCCAAGTGCTCTCAGCCTCTGAGACTGTGACTGGCACAGAGCTTGAGGGGAGCTCTCAGCTCCTCATAGCAACTTACAAAAAATAACACCAATCACAAATGATGGAGGGAAAAAACATAGCTTCAGTGTGGTGAAACATGAAAGCCCCTAAAAAAATGAGAAAAGTATGCTAAGTTTCTGATTCTTAATTCTTTTTTGTGCTTAAAATTTTGCTGTCTTTTGTACTACTCCTGTACTACATGGGGCTGTGTGCAAATAACATATTTGCTGTTCCTTCTGCCATCAGAGCAACAATTTCTTTGCTCATGTTTCTTCAAATGAAGTCTGTAGGAATTCTTATGCGGTCTGTATGACACCAGGCTGCTTATGGGATAAATAGTTTATTATCAAGGTAGAGTATAAAGAGAGAGTGGAAAGGACCTGAGCATAAGATCATGGAGGATGGAGATGAGGGAAATAAGAGGAGTGGGTGAGGAGGAGAGGGAGAGATAGGTGGGAGAGAAGAGATAAGAAATCAAGAGAGCAAGGTTCTTGTTACAATACATTATATCTCTTTCTATAATTAATATTCTAGTTTACAGTAACCAACCAACATAAGATATGAAATCCGAAGGGTTTTTCATATAATCTATAGGAGTGATTCTATTATCATATCTGAATTCACAATCCTCAGATTCTTCCTTGTCTGGCCAGGATTTTGCCAATCAACATCGGTGACTTATATCTCAAAACTGACTTTCATCTCTATTTTGACCTTTGGATTCTCTGTCAGCAGAAAGGTATCATTTAATCCAGAGGATTTTCCTTCAGCTGGCTAGGCCATTGTTCTTGGGTTATATAGTAACTAATTCAGTATCCTAAATCTCAAAGCTAGCTTTCATTTCTACTTTGATTATAGGTTTCATATTTCCAGAGTCTTTTGCTAAACTATCGTATTTATAAGGTTTCGCTATTTTATCTTCTCCAACAGACCCCATGTTAAGCAATGAAGTCACCCCTTGTTTCTTCATGACTATCTTTGAGATCCTTGTTGGCTGTGCTAGTAAGGAAAAGTACCAGTTGCTCATAGCCAGGAGAACATGCCTGCATTTATTTACATCTGAAAAAAAGCAAGCAAAAATCTGAATGACTTGTGGTTTTACAAACTTTTTCTGAAACTATACAGCATTTATCACAGCCAACCCTGGCATCCTTACTCCTATGTGATTTGCTGCCATGATTTGTGTCCTGGTTTAGGACAAATTTGAGAGGAAGCCTCCAAATGGGGTCTTTCCAGGAAAAAAAAAAAAGAAACAGATTCAAGCTGCCCCTCCCCCAACTGGTTCAGGAAAAAATATTCCTTGAAGGAAAGTGGAAAAAACTGTTTATTTAACAAGCAAAATATCCACAAGCATAAAAATGGACTAATATTAAACAATGAAACCTCTCGCTGTTCAAAGAGATGGCAAATCCAGGAAAGTCCTTGCTGTGAGGTGCAGCTTGGCTCGCTCAGTCTCTTATCAATCTCTCAGGCGCTGGAGAGTGCCGAGGCCCAGGCCCCGGTGGGCCACAGGCGTGAGCTCCTGGGGTGTTCTGGGTTTCCAGTCCAGAGCAGGTTTGAACAGATCCAAGGAAAAAGAAAAAAAAACACAGTACAGGGAGCTTCCCTGCCCCAGCTAGCTAAAAACTAACTAAAAGCAAAGGAGAGCTCTGTCCCGCTGTCTGTCCGTGCTGCAGACAGCACAGTCCGGAGAGAGCTGTGGGGGAGTGAGAGCTGTTTCTGAAAACAAACTGCGGCTTCTTCTTTCTCCTCTTCGCTCTCAGAACCAGTCTTAAAGGTGCAGAACTTAATGTGTAACATAAACAGAACGCACGACTGGGGATACAGGCATCATGAAGTCAGCCCGGGACAATTTGTCAAGCCTTTATCTCAGATGAGGTTGTTAACTCTTCAGGACTCAAATGCTTACCTCTGTAGTTCATTGTCATTCACTGGGTCACATACACCAGAACTATTTACAAAAATCTCCAAGAGTCCCCTTTCTTGGGATGAAAGCAATTAGGAATTTAGAATTTGCTTTCTGCTCCTCTTCAGCCAGAATTCCCAGCTGTGCTGAACATTCATGCCAGAAGGCATTAAATACATTAGCTAACTTGCAGAAAAGGATGAGAACAACAATGAAGCAGGGGAAACCAAATAAGCAACCATGGAAAAGCTGCTTATAAAATCCAATCAGCCCTATGAAGACTTTATTAATTGATTCCTTGGGCAGTAAAAAAAGGCAAAGGGAATGTTTGGGCCTATAGTTGTTCCAGCTGCAAAGGCAATAAGCAGCAGATTGATCTAAACTCTCAGTGTGGTAGAATTTCTCCTGGAAGAGTATGTTCAGATTTAAGAGTCAACCCCTTAATGTCACAAAATCTTTTGAAGTCTGTAGTCTTCATCATGGTTGGAGGACAGATTTTGTGGCTGTCTGGAAAGACATCAAAGCCAAAGTTACTGTAATGTTGTGATCAAATTCAAGTGGCTGATGGAGAAGACCTTAACGCCATTAAAACAAAAATCAGTCCTCAGCACAAGAATGAGGATGCATTGAATGAAAGAGGTGGGTGCCAACTTCCACATCAGCAAAGCAGTACAAGACAATTTCCCTCAAATGTCCCTGGTTGGCTCCAGAACATCTCTGCACAAGATATCATAGATGCTGAAAGTTCTAGAGATGACGAGAGCTCAGTGAAAGAGTCTGAGGTCAGAAATATCATCAGGTCCAATTAGCATAGAAAAAATGTCTGGCTCAGGAAGCCCTTGAATGTTAAGTGGGAAACAAGGAGAGTATGCCAGGGAAATGTCACACATATTTGGTCTGGTCTTACTTATTTCCCTAGGCATTCATTTAGGACACACTGAGAGACCTGGTGTCAGGCCAGACAGATCTTTTTTTTGATCTTTTTTTTAAGAGCAGTAAAATACTCTTATGTTTTATGTACACTTGCACATGCATGTGCATAGAAAAGTTAGCAGAAATTTTTGGTGTTCTTTTTTGGTTGGTTGGTTGGGTGGTTGGGTGGTTTTGGTTTTGGTATTGCATATAGCATCTCTCTGCATGTACCTCTAAATTACTTATACTCCAGGTATTGTATTGTCCCCAAATTTCAGCTGATATGTTAAAAGTCTGGGCCTTAGAAGGAGGGAACAAATTCATCCATTGAGGTCTTCAAGTCTTGATGCTCCAGTGCCCCTGGAGTCAAGGTGTGCTTTAGCCAAGCATAATATAGAGACATCAGACTGAAATATAGGGCCTAGGATTTTCAGGTGTGGATCATCCAACAGATCCTTCCAGCCTCATGTGACCTAGAGAGTCTACAAAGCACAAACCCCTTCATATGAACTAGAAATTTGAGACTGCTTGCATAGTCTATTGAGAGGTTTATTCAGGATAGAACTCACACGACTTGTTCCAGGTACTTGCTTTATGATAGGTGAATCTTGCTCTAGAGGTATCTGTTCTCTTCAGTCACTATACAGGGAACCTTAGGGACACGGTCAGACACGTACATTTACAGGAGTTAGATCAGCTTCATCCTCCAAGTCATTTACAGGTCTAGAAGCACCTGGAGATTCACAGCTCTACCAATATCTTCTGCTTTCAAATTATAACTTCCACAGATGATCTATTATTATTGAAGAAAAATAATGTGACAAATTCAGTCATGCAATCAAAACTCTGTGAATTCAATGGAATCTCACAATGGATTAATTTAGTGACCTGGACAGATGTTTTGATGAAATTAACTTACTGTAAAGCTGTATGTAAATGTATTTTCTATCTTGGTAAGCATACTGGCTTACACTGGCTATAAATTCATTGTAAAGTAAAACAGGAGCACAGAATTCTTCAAAGATGCTCTGAGTGTTAATCTTGTCTGCTTATTCAGTAGAAGTTAATGGAAATTCATAAGAATTTCAGAATTATTGTCAAATCAGTCACAAGATACTGTGTACTTCTGTTTGCTCCTTATGCTTGGATTAAATTCAAGACTAGGAAAAAAAGATCAAGAATTGATTTCTTTCTCAAAGTTGTGTGGTTTCTGTAGTGAGACAAAATAGCCACTTTCCTTCTTTCCTCAAGTATGACCCCTCAAGAGGAGCAAAATCAGACAGACCTGATAATAATAGAAATATAGTAATACAAATATAATAATACAAAATATACTCCTATTACCTTTTTTTTTCTTCCTAGAGGTCATTGTGATTTCTTTGGCTTCCCACACAGCATTTTGAACTAAGTATTTCCAAAGGGTCTCAATGACTGCAAATAAATCTTTACCTTGTGGGTCACTCTAACTTGAACCAATGCAAATTTAATGCAGTGTCATGCTTGTGGACCAAAGCTTAAGACAGACTGTTTTACTCAATCTCTTTTGAATGCTGAAGACTCTCTAACAAAAGTTAAATGAAACAATTTTCTGTGCCAGAGAGTTATTTATCTTTCAGATGTCCTCACCAGTATTTTCTGCTTTCACATTTTAGCACACCATTTAGACCATTTTGATTTTACAGGTAGATCTCTTAAGAATTTTTGCAGCTCATTTTAGGATGAGAATCTGCCTAACCATTCTGTCTGTCTGGATCCTGTATCAAATATGCCATGTCAGTGGACTGAGGTATGGGAAGAGGCTTATGTTTGGAAGTGGGAAGAGGGAAGGTCAGCCCTGCTGTATATTTATGTCCCACCTACAAAAGCATGTCCGTGTGGCCAATCAGGGGTTAAAAAGGTCTCTGAGTCCCTGGTTGAAGATATCCATGACAAGCTGCTGGAGGTCTCACTACTGAGTCTAACTCAGCCCCATGGCAACAGCAGTAACAGCATCACACCGATGCAGAGAAGCTGTGTTTTAACCTGAACTTTCTAAATCCTGGTGTTAAGCATAGAGATAAATTTGAGAATATTTAATGCCTGGAACAGTCTCTTGTTCAACCATAGACTCTACTAGGTAATGTTAGAAATTTGCTTACTGCTTCTTGGGTTTTTTGTTTGTTGGGGTTTTTTTTCTTTTCTTAAAATAAAAACTCAGTTCCACACATTTCATTTCAGTGCTTGTGAGTGACACAGGAGCAAAGGGAAGAACTGAATTTCTCAAGAGGAAGACAGAAAGATGTGATGATTTCCTCTATTGGACAAAAATGACAGCACAGATTTAGTTGTTTGTTTTTTATTTGAGCTGGATGGAAGATCGAAAGATGATTTTCTCACTGTAAATAACAGTGCTTAAACACAGACTTTTTAGTAGCCAAAGTCATTAAAAAATTGAAATGTAGATGGCAATGAAGGAATACATCTAAAAATTTAGATCCAAAATAGTTGATAAACCATCTTTCCTGGTTTAGGGTAAATTAGAGAGAAAACTTCTGAGTGGGGTCCCTCCAGAAAACAAATTCAAGTGGCGCCTCTCTCAACTGGTTCAGGAAAAGATTTCTTTAGAGAAAAGTGGAAAAGTTGTTTATTTAACAAGTATCCACAAGCATAAAAATTGAATAATTTTAAACAATGAAACCTCTCGCTGTTCAAAGGGATGGCAAGTCCAGAAAAATCCTTGCTGTGGGGTATAGCTCGGCTCGCTCAGTCTCTTATCAGTCCCTCTTGTGCTGGAAAGTGCTGAGGTCCTGGTGGGTCACAGGCGTGAGCTCCCGGTGTTTTCTGGGTTTTCAGAGCAGAGCAGGGCCAATCAGTTCCAAGTAAAAGAAAAGANCAGAGCAGAGCAGGCTTGAACAGTTCCAAGTAAAAGAAAAGACACAGTCCAGGGAACTTCTCTGCCTCAGCTAGCTAAAATACTAATTAGAAGCAAAAAAGAGCTCTGTCCTGCTGTCTGTCCCACTGCAGACAATGCAGTCCAGGGAGAGCTGTGGGGGAGTGAGAGCTGTTTCTGCAAACAAAACTGCAGCTTCTTCTTTCCCCTCCACGCTCTCAGAACCAGTCTTAGATGTGCAGGACTTAACATGTAACATAAACAGAACGCACGACTGGGGATGCAAGCATCATAAAGTCACCCCAGGACACCATCCTATAATTCTCTCTGTTGTATGGTGTGTGTGTCTCCTATAATGAAGGCAGCTATTGTTCATGTATAACCTCTGTCTGCTCCAAGAAACGGGGAAAAAATAAAAATTACATTTGCATAAGAAAGACAGTATTCAAAAAAATTCATTTTGTCAAAGTCAGCTCTGGAGGAAACTGCCTTTTCCAGCAGTGGATTGTTTTGGTCAGAAACATCTAAATCTCAAGAGCTGCTAAAGTAAAAATGGTTATCTTGGCTGTCTTCCCATTTAAGATGGGATTAAGGAGCTGGTTGCAGACAGAATCTGTGTTAACATTATCAGACATTTCCCTCTCTTGTGAATATCCCTTAATCACTTTCCCTGAAATATGATTTTATGAAGATGTGAATTGATGAAGTTTCATGCTGAGTATTTTCTTCTTGTGAGATCATTCAAGGATTTCTCAGGAGATGTGTTTGGGAAGCTCTGGCCTTGTAATTAGGATGAAAGTAATTTGACAATAGAAAGCAGAGAGATACTTTGTCAGCAGAAGAATGTATGAAAATTGCTTTTTCTGTCTTTCCTCGCAAAAGTTGAAACACTGAAAGAAATACCTCAGAAATAAGTTGTGTACCTAAAAGTACACATGAAGTCCTGTACATAGCCAGTATTTTTCTTAAATATCTCTTCGAAAAAAAGGCTCTCAGAACACTTGACCTTATGTTTGATCAGACTGTGGTGATTTTCCTGAATTACAAAGCACAGCTCCACTTCTATTTGAGACAGAAGCCTCTACCAGCCTCTGGTGAGGCCATAACTTTCTGTTGCCTGTCATTCCCTGTAGCATGTATGTCTTTGAGTACACGTGCATACCATCTACAGTTAGTATACATTTCGTTATGCTTATTTTCTTTATCTTCTACTCCTCCAAAAGAAAGAAAAGTGGCAGAAAGGAGTTATGGCTTTCAGGTGTGCTCTATGTTTTTCTACGTGTGTAGGATGGAACTATGCATCTAGAAGACCCAGAGAGAAAAACAGATGTCTCAGGCTGTTTGCTTATACAGTCTTTCTGTATTGTCTTAATATGTCAGCTTTAGTCAACAGGGCAAAAATTACTCTGAAAATGAAAGCAAGAGAATACTGTCATTCTTTGACAGTCTTGAGGTGACGGAAGGGTTTAATAAAGAATACACTCTGTATAATGGCTCCCAGGAAACTGAGCTTCACTCCATCTGTCAGGATTCAACCAGGTTTATGTTAAAACCAGCCTGCAGAATACATCATGTCTCTAGAAAAGAAACCCCATTTATATGCAGATTAACAGCAGCCAGCATTGGGAGCTGGCTAACAAAAAGTCGCTCTTCCTCTCTGTTTGGAAGAGATTTAATTATCAGAGACTTTCCTACTCCCATGGAATTCTCCTGGAGGAGGAGCAGGAGAGGAGGTCTTGTGCTTCTGTGGAATGTGACATATGAAAAAGAGGAGCTACATTAGATGGTTCTGGTTTTATGGTAGCCAAAGAACATTGCATATTCACAAAAAAGCCCAATACTGCATAATACTCCTTTGACAGCTGCAGCCAAGTAGCACCTGTTTGCTTTTCCTTTTAGAGATGCACGTTTCTCCAAGTTTCTTAAGATCCACCACCTGCAGAGAAAGTAAATTTATTGCTCTAAAGAGCTGATCAAATAATGGAAATAATTTTTTAAGGGCAACTTTTACTAATGATTTCATAAAACAATTTCAATTTTAGTTCACAAAAAATTGACTAAATTATTAATATTTTCAGGTTATGTTTTGAAGCAAAGCTATCATTCTATCATTCAAGGATATTATCACTAAGCTGATCATTCTCTTTTTAAAGGAATCCTGTGCAAGAGTCTGAGGCACCAATTTAGCTGTATATATTATAATTAGCCATTTAGTGTCCATTGGCATTTTCTGGTGGCTATTAACTAGTGGCTACAAATCAAATCAGTCACTTCTTCACTGTCCTTCCTCTCTTCAAAATAACAAACCAATTTATCATCTCATTATACAAATTTTATAGCAGCATATTTTTTCTCAGCTCTCTGGAATTGCAGAATGAAGGCAAAGACTTACAATAGTATATAAATGTCTCAAAGTTTTCGGAAGCCACAATTTTCCTAGCCCCTCCTAGACCTGAAAGTGCTATTAATTCTAGGTGAATGGTATTCCTACTTTGACCTTGATTTCACTTCACTCATTAGTTCTTAGACAAAAATCAGAATACCATCCTAGATCAGCCCAGAAATCTTCAGTCATTTTACTTTCTTGACTTCACAGCTGCTACATCTTTCCCAAAGCTTTTCTGTAGTGGCTTGAGAAGACTTTCTCATCTTATATTCTCCTTTTAGAATGTCCCACAAGGCGCTTCTCTTTGTCTCTCTTCCCTCACTTTTATTTCTCCTTCTAAGCTTACATCTCTGTAAGTCTTGAAGGCATTTCTGAGCAGCAACTAAAACATTACTATTTTTACCTTCCCCATACAGAATTCACCTAGATTTCATAAATGTATAACTTGGCTTTTTAGTCTTATACCTCACACCTTGCCAGAAGCTTTTACCTTGCACCTGCTCCAGGTGAGATGAGAGAGAGAGGGGGATAAAGTACTTGTGGCAAGTTTGACATAACTTCTTGTACTAACAAGATAATAAATCTCTTCAAAAAACAATACTGTTCATGTGATTCTACTTCTAAAGGACATTTTGTTCTCTTCTTAAGGACAGTACTCCCAACCTGGATTTTGTTCCAAACCCAAGGACAATATTTTTTCTTCATATATTACAAATTTATGAAAGTTTTCAGAAAAGCTCATTAGGGGACTGAAAAAACCCCATAATATCTATATGAAAGAAGGAATCAGATATAGATCTCTATAGATATAAGGAAAATGAGAAAATGTCTGTTTTGTTCATATCTCCCATTTCTGCCTTTCAGAATTTGATGTGATGGGTTTCAAGCACAAATAAACCTTAGTTTCAATATCATGCATTGTAAAGTATTAGACCCAAGCTTCTTCTGAGCTGCTTAAACGCATCATGAATTTAGAAGATCTAGGGCTTTTTTCAATTTTCAGTGGGAATCTGTGACAGTTATGCTATGGCATAAAGAAAAAGAACACCAGCAGCATCAACTGCCTGAGGTTATTTGAGAAACACATTATTCCAAGAGAAGTTAGCACATGCAGCCCTGTGGCTGCCACACGTGTCTAAATCTGATTTGCAGATCTGTGAGAAGACACCACCTTCACTTCAATTAGCTAACCACAAATCAAATCCAACAACAGATCACCACATGCTCCTGTGGGCCACAAGAAAATAATCTTAAAATACACTTCACAGTTGTGCAAGGCAAACCATTCTACTTCTACTCTAGCAACAATATTCATGGCAAAATAGGAATCAAGACAGGCCTGGGAAGTCACTGTGACATGTGAATCCATTACAATAACAAGGCATATGTTAAGATTTGCAGATGAGTCAGATCACTGAAACAATTGAAATATTTTTTCACATATTTGATAAATTCATTTTCATATCTGATGCATGGACCACATCTTGGGCACACCTTTAGGAACATGAACAACTCCGCTATTTTCTCACCTTTTCTTGACCAATGTTGAGGATGCTGAATAGATTAGGGCCTACTTTTGCTACACAGATGGATTGAAAACATGAACTTATGCAAAAAGAAGTTTGCAGAACACATGCTGAATAGTTGGCTGCTGTAAGTGTAAGCAAGACATAAAATGGCAAATCAGCTCAGATCAGGCAGATTGAGATACTTGAGCCAGGTTCTGTTCCTCACCCGAGGCCTCATTGAAGTGGAGCACCATGGAAGACAACCAACTGTGAGTACATCTTAACCCAATGGTTTGGGGGCCAGAAGAAACTCTATCCAGCTTCATCCTTATGAAGAAGTGGAAGTGACAGATCCACAGTTTATACTGTGTTCACAGGCATAAAAAAAAAATGCTTCACCTTAAATTTTATGTGATTTTCCTTACTACTTCTTTTTAAGGCAGCTTTCCTAGTTTATTTCTGTTGTACAAGCATATTAAATAGTAAATCAAATATTTCCATCACTTAGGAACTGAACAATTTGCAGCATGTTTACTTTCAAGTAACAAAATCACAGTGTAATGTATTTATATCTCAAATAAAAAAAAAGATGAAGAAAACATGGAAGCCTTGCTTTTGTCTGTCAGTTTAAATATGAAAAACAAAACCCAAACGAAACAACAAAAGCTGACTGCTAGCTTGTTTTTTCTTATGGGACTGGGATGTTTGGGGGTAATGCAAACAATTTTTCATTTCTTCTCTATCTGTAAGTCCAAAAATTAACTTTTATTTGATAGCGATAAAGATGATAGAGATAAATATAGATATATATCCATATGGACACAGGTATATTGCTATAGATCATACAGATATGTTTAGGTATAGATAATGATAGAAACAGAGATGAGAGATATAAATTGTCCTTGCTAAAACCCTTCCAAATCTGAGGAAAAGATGATGCAGTAATACCTTCTTCAGGCTTGCAGATACCGATATCTTGTCAATTTTGATATTTAATGAGCATACAAACATCTTTCATGATTTTCTTGAGGGCAAGAACTGCCACCAGGAGAGTGGGAATCTGGGCTGCAACTTGCACCAATGCCCTCAATGCTTGGGTAGCACCCCCAGTTTGACAACACATCAGTCCCCTCTCTCTTTCTATTTGATTTCCGANCAACACATCAGTCCCCTCTCTCTTTCTATTTGATTTCCGATTATAACCTCTTTATCATTCAGCAGATGAGGGAAGATGGTTTCCCACACTGTGTTAGTGAGCCTTAACAGGTAGATATGTGAGTCCTGGTTTTTAATTCATACTTGCTTAACTTATGAAACTAACTTACTTTACAAAACACTTTTGATATTTGCATAAACTTTCCATTATCGAGTTGTTTTTTTCTCCTTTCCCTGCCCCTAAAAAGGGAAAAGCCTAAAGAAGAAGAAATGTCTTCAGACTTAAAATGGCTAAAGAAAGCCTTGCACTGTGAGGGTTTTTTTTCCTTTTCTGTGACTTGTTGACTGAGTGTCAACTGTCAGCTGAAAGATGTTTCTCTTTCACTCTGTTCTTCATCCTGCTTCACGACTAACAAGAACTGCCAGCACTAATTCAAAAATTGGAGGGGAGTTGGAATGTTTCCTTCCTGAGGAGTTCACAGATTTAGGGAAAGTTATTCTGAACAATATAAGATGGAAAGATATTCTAAATGTCTTATGACATAAAATTACCATAATAATTCTCAAAATATGGAAACTATTTATTGGTTGTTTAAATTTTAAAACTTTTCACCTAAGATCTTATAACCAAGTAAACTAATTTTGGAATTAAACTCAAAATGTTCACATAAGGCAAAATCAACAGACAAGTCATTACCGAAATCTTTGTATTTAATGTTTTCTGATGTATAATAAAATGCATAATAAAATTAGCTTGCAGTCATAGGCTTTGTCACAGAAAAAGCATCAAATAGTATAAACTGCTTTCCACAGACAGAATCTTTAATTACTGCTAAGTGATGATGCTGAGTAGCTTTTGATATCTTGGGAAGCAAAGGTGGTCACCAAAGGCTGGGCAGCTGCTTAGTGAAGATCTGGCTTGTTGTCTCCTTTTTTCCCTAACAACTGGAGTCCACTTAACACTACAAATGTGCAAGGCTGTTGGAAACCCAATGCACAACAACCACAGCTGGACAGTCAGAACAAGAAAAATGGCTCTTCTGTCTTCACCATTCCATTCCACTGTTTTGGAGATTTAATCTTTAAATATAGCATACCCTTGTTAATTTTCAGTAGTGTACGGACATAGGATTGAATTATCTAAATGCAAAGTGTGGTTTAACAAATTCAGGAAGAATAGAAATTATCAAAGTGATGGAACCCAATAAGACACACAGCTTAAACCTTCTCTTCTTGCACACTGATCATACCAGATAAAGGCACACACTCTTTTAATTTCATCTTCCTAAGATCATAAACAGGGAAAATGATTAGGCAATATAAATGGCATTAAAACCAATGATGAGCATCTGTTATGACTTAGTTCCCCTGGGCATCCTGGGGGAGGTTCTGCAGCATCAAAAAAAAAAAGCAGAGGAACAGCCTCATAGGCAGCAGCAGCAGTCCCAGTATTAAATTACAGCCTTGATCGATCGCTGTGTCCTGCAGGGCCTTGAGAGGGGGCCGCAAGCAGTTGTTGCCTGAGTTGCTGCAACCCTTCTGGAAAAAGACAGCTGCTAATTGCTCTGTGTATGCTGTCAGAAGGTGCTTCCAGAAAATTTACAGCCTTTTGCCAAATGGACTGTGGGATCTTTTTACCTCAAACACATTAACTAGAGACTGGGCTGAAGTAGAATTGGAGTGCAGGGTTTATAATGCACGTACAGAGGGGTTTTGGTCTGAAAAATGATATAAATATCTCTCACAGTAGGGAAAACAAATGAACTCTGGAGCCCTTAACTTCCACGTCACAAATGGCAGTACGGTGTGCTACCCCTCCCACATGTGGTAGATCACATATGCAATGTCAGATAGGATTCTTTAGATATCAAGGATATCTAGGAGAAGATTTAGACAGCTATTTTGCTGCTGCATTCCCAAGGAATTGTTTGTGTTTCTACAGGGAGCATAAGCACATCTGCAGAGGAAAAAACGAGCTAGAGCAGAAATGTCTCTCACTGCCCACTCCCTCCCTTGGCACTGGCTCATCAGCTGATTTAGAGATGCTGTGTTTTGCTTTGACTGTATGAAGTACTGCTGTGGGAAAATCTGAGCCTAGGAGGTTGGAGTTGCGATGTGAAAAAGTTTGAAATATTTTGAAGCATTTAAAATACCCAATACTTCACACATGAAGGCCCTGCCTCCTGATCTGGACAATTTATTCAGTAAAAAGGAAAACAAAAAAAGATCAATAACTGAAAATACTTGTCTTTTTAAACATGGTGAGAGAGATGAAAGGTAATCTAGTGATCTTCAGAGTGAGTTGTTGCATTTGAGCTAAAGAAAAGGAGGCAAAAAGGGAAGAAAAACAATAGAATTTGAATGCAGAATAGTATCCTCAAATTTAGTTTGTTTCAGTAACTAGGATATTTTAACTATCACAGGAAGCTGAATAGTGAGTTCTTACAGTACAGAGGAGAGGAATTGATAGTTTGAATCCAGCTCCAAAGTGATTCAATCCCCTGAATAAGAACTGTAAGAGGAAATCTCAGTATCAGACTCCATGTTCAGATAATGCTGCTATTTCACCCAGGTTTAAATATTAGAATGAAAAGATGACAACCATGTACTCTGCAATGTATTCTACTAAGGAGCAAGCGCTGAGAAACAGAGGTCAGCAATCTCAGGCAAGTACTTCCAAGGCAGGGAATTATTTTGGATAACTGTCCGCCCACACAGCTTCAGCAATTCAGGCTGTTCCTAAGGCATCCATAGACCATACTTTCTCAGGTTGCTGACAAGACACAGCTTGAAATGGGTCAAGGCACAGAATTTTCAGCACAGCAGTGGAAGGATAGTGTGGGGTAAGCATTGCTAAGAAATTACTATTATCACACCGTACACATCCCATAAAACCTTCCCAGGAGCAGCCTGAGGACAGTAAGGTCTGGTTGGAAATACAAACACTTACACAGTGTCACTAGTGAGCATAGAGATGAGATGGATGGAGGAAGGCTGAGGACAGCTCAAAGCCAGAATCAGATGAGACAGGACAGATGCAACCAGGGTTGTGGCAGGTATTTGGGGTATGGTAGCCAAAGGTGGGGACAAGGCCTCTAAGGCATTCTGTATTCATTTCAGTATTCAGCATGTACTTTGGGGACTGCCGAGCTACTCTTGGATCTGTATATGTCAGGGCTTAATAAGGA